>JALLPD010000020.1:2771-27609 GCA_036940065.1 Cyclotella cf. meneghiniana
CAATATTCATCTTGTGTGGATTGGAAAAAAATCACTTTCCATTAATTCTTCAGTGATATTGAAGGCTGTGAAGGCCAAGTTTGCTTCAAATTTGTGAATGAAGCACATGATGAATGGAAGTTGAGCTTGATTCAAGATGGAGGAATACGAGGAGGTGGAGTGGAGGAATAATCTACAGACAAATAAGTTCAACCCACAGCTATCTCAATCTCAATTGCACGCGTATCACAAAATGCCTATAAAACAGGTCCTAATTACTTTTTTCCAAAAATCACAAAAATTGACAGAAATTTTAAATAAGAGAATGAATATGATGTCTTTTCCATCTTAAAACAATTCACACTATATGATAGTTAGACTCTATTGAATGTTGCATTTGCGGAAAATTACCAATTTTTGCTGGACGCACTCAACATATTCAAAATAGAAATAAGACATGCCAAGACTTCATTCCCAGCTACCCCTTATTCTGGCCCATTCTATCGCAGCTGAGATTGTTGTCTACCCAGATAAGATGTTTGCCCATACCAACACCCAATACAGTGGGTCGTTGAACAAATAACTGACAACAATAAAAAAATAGAAGGTCAATCATTGGCATGATGAATTCATTATGAGACAAATCAGTTATTGCTTAGAAGGATTTTGTTCATTTACGCACATGCAATAGTATATCCACCCTATAGATTTGGCAAGAAAACTGGACACAACATCTATCAAACACATTAGAATTCATGAAATTTGACCAATGGGCACTACTGTTGATTTGTAGATGACCATTGTTTTCATCTTTACTTCCAAATGTTATGTATAAAATATACATTTCGGTGGGAGAAACAGTTTTGCAGATATTTGGTATCACAAGCATAATTCCTTTGTAGTGAGTAAAATTGGTAACTATAAAGTCAACTAGCACACTAAAAATATTGTCAGTTTTAATCTGGGGCCTATTGTCAGTAATTATATTGCAAATGACCGATTTTATTATGTGAGTTCAACAACATAGCCACCAATTTTGTATGTGCATCAAATAGTTTGGCAACTTTCCAATCAAACAATGCATGTCTTGGCATCAGCAAAGGACATTTTATGAATTCACCACAACCCCATCCAACAGTTTGATATTTTTGAAAGTCACTCTCTCATTTTACACCGAACTTTGGTTGTCCACGTTTCATTTGTAACAGCAATATCATTCTACTCAGTCATTGATATCACCTGTCATGGATGATTTCCGGTTTGTGGGCTTTTTAGAGCATAAGGCATAGCCTGCGAATCAAATGAGATCAAGGAATTATGAAAGATAAAATTCTGACCCTAATGTTACATCAAACATGATTAAATAAGAATTCTTCACGGAAAACATGAAAAATCACCACCAGAGTCATTGTATTCATAGATCAGCAACCTAATTCAATCAGTCAGAGATTACAGGACCGTTATCATTATGGTAGATCACTTCCATCTACCATGTTTCTACAGTGGCCAATGTCTTTTTGGGGTCTTGATTATTGCTGCACTCACCTCAAATCCTCATGACAACTGAAACATTATTGAAGTGATTCATGGCCCACCTGCTGTGCTGTCCGAATAAGATAGTCTGAGATCACAGGAGAGTTATTATGATGGTGGATCTCTGGGTAGTTACTGTATTGGTCAGTCTGGCCTCCTCCTCCTGAAATTCTGAAGACCACTGAAAAAAGATCAAAGTGACTCAATGGAAGATGGAAGACAGTTCCAGAAGGGTGCCTGAAAAAAAATAAACCAGCCCTGATGGAAGCAGTCTTGCATCACACCAAAATCTGTTCTCATCCACCAAAAAATCCACCACCTCAGAATTCTGCTTGAATGTTCCCCAAGGGATTCCCATTCTGGAATATGGAAATCTTGACAGAAAACCATCCTTCCCGCCGTTTCGAGTCGACATTGGCAACAGATTTTTTTGATAATACATAAGCATCGTCCCAAGTGTCGCGGCATTCCGATTTTCTTGATTCACATTTTTTAGGCGCGTCGACCGAGGTGTATCGTATGGTACAATACCACGAACAAGATCCAACGCGCGACGGCGGCTCGTTCCCATAAAACCGCAAAAAGAGCTTCGAACAAGGCGTGGCCTACGACTTTTGTCCGTCGCGTGATAAAATATAGAAGAATACAGCACGTCATCCTATCATACGCCCATCGCAGGTTCAGGTTTTCAATATATACATTGATCGGTGAGATCGTTTGCGTCAATGCCGACTGTTTCATTGTACCATGTCGATTCTGTGGTGTGAGCGACAGTCGTGTCACTCGTCATATGGATCTAAATCAAGAGATGGATTCTGAAACAAACACGATTTTTGTACACCAACATTTAAATCATCGTGCTTTCACCCGCCAGCGCCAAGCGCATCCTCCAAGTTCAACGATTCCCTCCCAGCCTCGCCAATGCCGACACTGCACCCCCTCCTCCCGAACGCCCCCATGCTCGCCGATCCCTCCATCCTATCTCCCCCCCTCGATCTCCCCGCCGCATCGACGCACGTCCGCCGCTCCCCCATTCCTCCGTCGTCCCGACCCAAACCTCCCGCGCCGCCGGGTCCTCCTCCGCCCGGTCGCGCCGCGGCGAAACGCCCGTCGTGGAACATTCCCGCCAATTTGTTTCGGATGGATTCGAATTCCAACGAGGTGAGTTTCGTTTCGACTCTCGTATTTCGTCGTCGTTTCGTTTCGCGCGTCGTCTCACTCGTTTCGGTTCTGGTCGACGACAGACCGCGGAGGATGCGGATGCGAGGGAGGAGGACGAGTCTTTCAGGGACGACCGGGGGGATGCGGCGGCGGAGGAGATTCCATCCGCCGCGTCGCCGGTCGTCGCCGCCGATGAGGTTCGTTCGACGGGAGAGGGGGGTGCGGCGTCGCCGAATGCGGAAAATGACGTGCGCTCTCCCAAACTCGAACGGATGGCGATGGAGGAGGACGGGGCGACGAATTCGAAAATTACGAGAGTCGATGGGAAAGGCCTCTGGCGGTCCTGGAAGAGGAATTTTAACAGTCAGGTAGATGGATGCCTTGTTTTTTGCAGAATAATCCGTCGAGCACGATTCTTGAATTTCTCACGACTTTTGATCCCGCCTTTCGCCGACAGTTCATGGCCATACTGGATCTCATTGATAACTCTCTCGACGCCTCCATCGAAGGGATAGACCAAGGATTTATCGGAAGGTGTCACATCCGACCCGACACCTACACCTACCGAGAAGAAAACTGGACGCTGGAAAAAACGACGGGAATCGCCATTATCAACAATTGCATCAAGACCATGCGGCCTCTTCAGAAATGTCTCGAAATTTACGACTCGTCGAAAGTGGATTCCGGTGCCGACCACGTGGGGGAAAACGGGGTGGGGTTGAAGCAGGCTTGTGCGACTCTCAGCGATCGGAGTTTTGTGCTCATGAAGAATGGGAGTGACGCGAATTGTGAATTGGGGATTATTGCGGAGCAATTGCAGAGGAACGAGGGCGCGTAGTGAGTCGAGGTTCCGTGGTAGATTTGTTCCTTGTTTCGCGAGGCGTGGTGGCTCATTGCTTTTTGTGTTTCTTTGTTTTGCTCGCAGCCTTCCTGCATTCCGGTTCTCCAATGATTCTTACGATGAGGAGATGCCGTCGTTGGAACAACAAATGATGGATTGTTTCTCTCAACCGAACAACGCCGATGTGGCACAATGCATAGCGCAATACGGCTCTGGATTGAATGGGAACGGTCCTAGTCTGGATTTTGGAATTCGTCGGTTGTGCGACCATTTTGACATGATCTGCAGAGATTTTTACGATAATCCCCACGTTTTTGCCGTGATTGTCGACAATGTCAGAAACGATAACGTGGAAGAACGCACCGGAGTGGCGAATGACAGTCTCACCAAAATTCAAGTCAATAAGCTGTTGGCCGAATTGCGCGAAAAGATTCCGCTGACGTATCTACACGTCCCTAATTCCTTCGAGTTTCTAGTGCACAACCATCGCATTGTGTTCGAATATTGGCAAAGTGCGTCAACTTATGAGTATGTGCGTCTTTGTCGTCATCTCGACGCAATGTTATCTGACCTGCCCTTGTTTCTTTTTCTCCTTGTGCTCGGCAGAGCGTATGGTCGAATTCACGCGGTTCACGATTAACGTGGGTACTACATTACGCTTCGATGATCCTCGAGATGATCCTCAGAAATGTGCCATTCGATTGTTCATTGGTTTTGATACTTGGGCCTTGAATGATAATTTTAGCAAAAAATGCGGAGCTCTTTTCCTTTACAGCAGACAAAGCGGCCGACTGATCGTTCACCACCCCGATGCTCGCACAATCTTGGAGCTGAGTGCAGGAGGAACTGAATATTGCAGTGGCTTGCGTATTATAATTGATGATTTTGAGGGTCACTTGCCTCTCAACCCGACCAAGCAAGGTAGGTTTAAAAACCCTGAATGTTGAACCCTTGTGGCGTGTTTAAGGCGATTTTTATTTGATTCATCATCTCATTTTCAATCGGAACCCCCTGTACGTCGTAAGATATCGCCTTCTCTGAAAAGGCTTGCGGCGATATTCTGAAGGAAAATCTGTACAAATCGGTCGGTGCTGTCGTTCGCATGTATTACAAGTTTCACATTGGCAAATACAGCAACAAAAAGACTGTGCTTACAAAAATGATAAAAGAATATCTACCTGAAATGAAACGATCCGGTGACAGTCTGCACACTGAGCTTTGCAAGCTAGAACTTTCAACTTTTAAGTTGTCTAATACCAGCATATACAGCACATCTGTTGGGAGCAAGATACTACGCCTCAACGGAAAAGAAATAATCGGAAAAGACACCCTCTTTCGACTTTTGCCCGAAAAACTACCAGCGCCCCCCCGTCCGGAGCCACCACGGCCAACGACGTCCGATCCGACAATCAGGAATCAAGTATCGACATACGATCTGTCTCGCCAAAATTTCGAGCCAGACTCGAAAAAAAGAAAGCTGGCAAGTGTCAATGCCACGTGGACATGCAGGAAATGTAACTCGCCCAACAATGCCAGCTCCACGTGGTGCGCATTTTGTAAGACAAGTGCCCTTGGATCCGCTTCGTTGGCAGCGGGAACAAACTATCCTTATCCCTCTCAAGTGGTATCAGCGCTTAATCCCCAGGCACCCATTAACCTCAATAAATTTACTGATAACGATGTCGTTTGCGGGCAAGCAGGAATGATTGACCCCACAAACAATCACCCAGGCAATGAGCGTTTCTGGAGGTATTTTCGAAAGTTCGAGCACCGATTCGTGAATGCAACAACACCTCAGGACCAGATTTTGGTAGCGATTGCTCTTTTGAATGAATTAAAATCTTCCTTCCCAGCGACTCGATTTTTCGTAAAGCCGGCTGCACAATTTGCGAAATCTGGGCAGGCTACAAGCATAGGTTAGTTCGAAGCAGTTCTCGCTTGTATTGCTTTTCTTTTCTTTGCTCACTAAGAGTTTCTTGAAAACACTACTGCTTTCAACAGTCCTGAAAGCATTGAGAATATACTCAAAACCAGTGAGAAATGATAGAGATGATCCTAACAGTGAAATTTTCATGAAAAACCTCACCACCGTTGTTAATTGTTCGTCATCAAACTCTTTCACAGGCGCCTCGTGCATCTCAGCCGTCTGCCGACGCAGCACGTTCCCCAATTATGTCTCGTTCACCTCACTTTGACAGTCCATCTCAGCCATCCAATCATTCCAGTGGAAATGGTTTGCATTCACAGGTACCTTGTGCATCTCGTTCACCACAGCCATCCACCAATTTCGCGCCTTCCCCACGTGATAACGAGAGTTCTCACAGTCCCGACTTCGATCATGCTTCTCAAACAAACAATCCTGCCGGCAAAATAGCTGAGGATAGTAATGGAAGTGAGTGTTATGGACATCTCTCTCAAGGGGAAGAACACTACAAACGCTTGTGTGAAGGACTCGTCAAAAAGGCGGAGGAGCTTCAAGCCAAAGCAGAGCGTCGGAAGCATAAATACAACGAAGTGGTCCAAAAAAATGCTTTACTCGAACGAGAAAACTTGGAGCTCAAGAGTAAAATCGAATCACTTGAAAAGAAACTTGAAGCTAGCGCATCTGTGGGATAAATATTAGACTGTTAAATTTGTGACATTGAGTAAAAAGTAGTCAATTGCATAATATTATGAAGGTCTCGAACAGGACATTTCAGTTTGTCGATAGTGAACTATTAGTCTAGGCAGAAATTTGTTCCCTCTTTGGAATAGTTTTTGAGTCAATTGGATGAAGTTGCACTGGATGATCTGCAAAGTAAGATCACTTTAACAGAACGAAGCTCACAATTTTTCCGAGTATTTTGATCTGTGCAAGTGGTCTATGGTGGAATGAAGGTGTGAAATTAAAATATTACTGTTTATAACACCAAAATACCTACTTTCTCTAAAATGACAGTGGAGAAAACTGACAACCATTTTGATTATTTATAAGGTCTAGCAAACTAGTAGAAAATTCTTTGAACCTACCATATCATAAAAATTAACATTCCAAAGAATATAAAACTTTGCAGTCTAAAGGTCTAGCTAAGTCTCGTAAAGTGCAATAAAACAATATCTGACTAATTTACTTAGCATATACACTTGCAACTGTGGAGCGGGTATGCAAACTAGGTACTTGTTTAGTGAACAAGTCTCAAATCTAATTATTCTAATATCCTCTCTATCCCTCTCCCCCTACCTCATAGGACAAGCAGGTAATCAGCAATTAAATGAACAAACCAGCATCACTAGTCATAACACACAATGCCAACGGGAAACTAACACATCAGTTAAAGGCTTGCCATGATTAAATGTGATTCAGTTTTGAAAAATGAAGGTTGATGTGATTTGTAGTAAGAAGAAATTGCATTAAAAATAATGGTGGGAGTGGAGGGACAAGAAAGCAATCTGATCTTACCATCTTCCTCTTGCTCTGTTGACTTGCAAAAACTTAAAAAAAATAGTGGGAGTGGGGGAATAAGAAAGTAACATGATCTTACCATCCTCTTGCTCTGTTGACTTGCAAAAACACATCAATGCATGTTGCCCAATCATCTATTCAAATGATGAAATAAAAGCATTGACTTTGATGTTGGAAAACTGTATTCCAATGGAGATGAAACTCAACTCTCACCTGGTTTTTGTCCCCAATAGAACAATTGCCAACAATCCAAAAACATTCACTTGCTCTGTTGAACCATTGACAAAAAGTCAATTTATCAATGCCCAATCATTTTTCATGCAAGCAAGATAGTTAATCAATGTTACAGGAAAAGTATACCCAATCAAAATGAACCAAAAACACTCACCACAAACTGAGTCTTCTGCATAGAATGCTTTTGACATTCTCCCTTTGATGCTGTTAACTGAACAAGATAAAATGCATCGGAACAAAGGAGTGATATAAATCGAACAAGGATGGCAGCTATGGATGGGGGAGGTAAAACTTGCTGTTTCCTTGTAGTAAACAAACCCAACTATAATGAATCACAAAACATGGTACAAAATGCAACAAATGGATCAGTTACAGGATTGCCCAGTTTGAAGGTGGTTCTGTTTTCTGCAAACACACAAAAATCATGGGATTCTTGTCAATAGAAACAATGAGTAATGATAATGAAGTGGGCGGGGGGGGCGAACTAGGAACTTGCACTCACCTGATTTGTGTTACTACCACAACAATAAGTAGCTAACAAAAAATGGGTTGACTTGCTGAGCTAAATTAGGGCAAAAACCTATTCATTCTACCCAATCATCAATTCCTTTTGCTTGTAAACAACAGAATAGAAGCATCAAAAATGATATTATAGAAAAATTCTCTTCCTATTCTATTGAAAATTAAACTAAAAGCTCCATGACTTTGTATTACCATTAAAACAATAACAAGCCAACCAAAAGAACGATTGTTCTGTTGGCAAAAAACTGATTCATCCTGCTGGATCATCTATTCCTCGTTTTTCAAATGAAAGAAGACAGGATTGGAAAAGATGTTGGAGAAAAATTGTATTCACGATGGCAAAGCCAAAAGCTCAATTGATTTTGTGTTTCTTTTCAAAAAATCATAACCACCTAAGAATCTTCCTATTGCTTTGTTGTGTCATAAGAAAGCAATCAGTTCTTTTTTCCAAGTCTTCTGTTCAGATTGCATATAAATTAGCTCATGAATCATTGTTGGAGGTCAAAACCTACCCCAAGGAAAATAAAACCAAAAATATATTTTCCACAAATAATTCTTTCAGCACTCTCTCTTTGACACCATTGACAGAACATATTGGCATATAACACAGTTTAAAAGAGTTAAAAGCTACTGAAAAAAGTGGATGAAAAAATAGAATAGGGATCACAGAAACAGACAGGCAAGCTAAAACTCACTGTTTGCTTTTAGTCCCTCCCTAACCATGGATACTACAAAAATGAAGAGTGCAGTTGCCACTGATCTGCATTTTTTGTTGATAATAGGTAAAAAATGCTTCTTTTATATTAGAATTCATCTAAAAATAATGGGACATCACCACAGCTCACAACTGTTGAACTGTGCATCTTGTTTGACAGTTACAGCAGGCAAAGCATATACAATTGTGTTGAAGTGACTTGTTTGGTTAACAGAGTCAACTAAATATTTCTAATATTGGACACAATAAAAATGCTGCAGAAAGAATTCTCAATTTAATTAAGGTTGAGTACTGACTAAAAAATCAAAACACCATCGATGACCTCAAAAATGCATTGAGCAAACCAAAGCAAATCACAGTTCACAAATCGAAATACACATGCTTTGTGGATTGAATTTTTCTTGACCTCTTCAACTGTTTGAGGAGTAGATGGAAGTGATCAACAGTGGCATGTGTCGGTTCAGTGCAGTGAGAGATGGGGATACAATGTGTTGCCAAAACTGCCACAAAACCGACAACCATCTTTGTTAAACCGTCCTAAACTTGAACTCTGCACTTCCAAGGCCGGACTACCGTATTATCTCATGCTGCAGGACAAAGGCATTGCTCTCTTGAAATCATGCAATGTCTTCCAGAGCTGCAGTAGCTTATTGAAAGAATTATCACATGACATATTGTCCTTGTTTCTTGTTTGGGAACGTGGATGCTCACGTGGGACCTGCACAGAAGAGGAACACACTGACTTCCTCTTGTGGGTGTAAAACTATATCCCAAGAATTCAGTCATGTTCTCTTTTCCTCCAAAGGCACTGCACTTCAAAAGTTGAGGCAGATATGTGGAGGGGATAAAGAGAATGTTGTACAGGCGGTAACATTAATATCAGCAATGAAGAAACTATGATCTGCGAGGATTCGTCAATCCAAATCAAATGGTGGTAAACAAAAGGTTTAGAATACTCAGTATCACAGAGTAGGAAACGAACATTATTACTATGAAACTGTCAATGAAGTAGGTAGCTCATTTTATGAACACTTTGCATTATTCCAGTTGTGGATGATGTTTCTTCATATTTCCATCAAATTTTTATTGAACATTATAATACAGAAGACAGAATTATTCAAATCCCACATTAATTTCATCCTAACTTGTCCCACTCAAATACGCCCTGTTTTCATTTCTCAATTCCTTTCTCCTCAGCCTAGTACTCCTCAAACCCCGTCGATTTTTCTTAGGGACATACTCCCATCCCTCGCTGCCATTGCATTGCTGGCAACATTCGTCATTTCCCAATATAGAAATTCCCTTATCGTGTAATTTTTGAAGTGCCCTTCTTCCAATAAGATTTCCACCGTCCCCATAAAGTATGAAATCCAACGCAGAAGCAGAGCCAGACACGCTAGCATCGGAAGAAACTCGACACAAATGATCGGCAACATGAGCATGAATACATTTCACATCCATCCGTTGCAATTGAATACCCACCACAATGCTCTCCATAAACCATTGAGCATTTTTATGTAAGACCACAAAACAAAGCTAGGTGATGTGCGGTGTGTTGTGAGACAATCAGCCATATGTCGGCATTGTGGTGACACATGCTGACATGTTGCTGACATTTCCAACTAAAGGACGGATGGAGGAGGGCACTGAAGTAAGCCACATTGACTGAAAGCCTCCTAGTCAGAGGTTGTAAGTACAAATATATTTATGTCAGTAATACATGTATTTCACATCAGTGCACTCTCGGTTTCACATGCTTACTTACAGATGTTGTCTGTTAACTGACCTGTTGTAAGTAAAAAAACTATTTAAAGTATTTAGTCACAGTCCAAAAATAACTGATGACATTCTTAAATTATATTTAGTAATTTTTACATAGCTTGCATGTTTTATTAGTTACTCACTTTGATTGTAATGACTTAATGACCTTCCATTTTTTCTAGTTAAATGTTAGGACAGAATATACAAATATAAACAATATGCACATACAGTGATGTGACATCATTCATGTTACCCTATGTTGCTTCTCTACCATTTGCTATTGTGCGCCATATTACACAAACCATGAAATTTCTTGACCGCATAACTGCAATCAGGCATTTCTCAACTCCAAACCCCAATTCGACCAATCTCTTGCCTCCACCCCCTAATGCCCAACCACTAGTGACATCTAGTAAAAAAGGTGAGATCTGATTTTTTTTACAAAGTTACACCATTTTTTATTCGATGACTAACAAAATCATGTATTTTTTCACTGCATAACTGTGATCACCATTTCTCAACCCCCAACAGCACTTTGACCGATCCGTTGCCTCTCACCCCTTGTTACCCAGTAGTGACAAAAGCTGTCAAAAAATGGTGAGATCAGACCATTTTTTATGAAGTTACACATTTTCATCTGATGACTAACAAAATCATGTATTTTGTCACCGCATAACCGTGATCAGTCATTTCTCAACCTCCAACAGCACTTTGACCGATCCATTGCCTCCTACCACTTGAACTCACCCAGTAGTGACACAACCTGTAAAAAACAGTGAGATCAGACCATCTTTTACAAAGTTACACCATTTTTATTCAATGACTAACAAAATCATGTATGTTGTCACCGCATAACTGCGATCAGTCATTTCTCTACCCCAACAGCACTTTGGCCATACCATTGCCTCCCACCCCTCATATTCACTCGGTAGTGACAGAAGCTGTCAAAAATGGTGAGATCAGACCATTTTTTATGAAGCTATACCATTTTTTATTCAATGACAAACAGAATCATGTATATTTTTACTTTGTAACTGCGGTCTGTCATTTCTTAAGCCCCAACAGCACTTTGACCAATCCATTGCCACCCATGAGATTTGTATCTTTCCTCATTTTTACATACATTTTCATCCCACCAAATGGATTTCAATTAAATTGTTGCCCCTCCCATCCACATCACCAGTATTATAAGATAAAGTCTGAAAATAAAAATACAATAAAGGTTGATTGTATTGTAATTTGCCACCTCGACAACCCATGCTTCTTTCATTGTTTAGATCAAGTTAAATTAGAATTAATTAATGTTATATTTAGTAGTGTTTAAATTGTTAGTATAAAGATGATGACTAAGTACTAAAATTCTTGGTTTGTACATACTGATGCAAGGTGTCGGGAAATAATCATGTCTTTGGACACTATAACATATGATAGAATAAGTAATTACTTAAAGGTGAATGACTTTCCCTGATACATTCCTAACACATATCCTGTAACTATACTTACAATAATGAAATAACTTTTACTCACAGGCACTAGAATCTATGGGGTTTTCAGACAATGTCGTAGATGTTTTACTTCATGAAGGTTCCCCGAAGACTGGGCAAGGGTGCTCCGTAGCTGGCACATCCAAAATGGGCAATGTGGATCCAAAGACATGCCACAATCATGTCTAGCCCATGGTCTATTCTCTCTTTGACCTTTTTCCCTCTTGTGTGGAGTTTAAATTTTAAATGACATTATTGCTATGGCGCTCCTAACAGAGTTTCCCTTTCTATTAGATTACTTTCAATGACATAAAAGCATGGGGGATCATGACACTCTCTTGAGTGTCAACTGAACCATTGCAGAATCCAACAGAGGTGACTAGTCTTCGCCTCATTCAAGTTCAACGGAAAGTCTGCACTGAGGACAGGGAAATCAAATGGATTAATGTTAATGGGTCATGCCCATGGAAGAATTGATGGGACATAAAAATTTTCTGTGATGGTTTGAAACATTTTCTTGATTTGAATAAGAGGGAAGAGCACCTTGGGTTGCAAGGGTGCCTGGTGCAATTTTGTCATGTGTTTCAGAATATGTGCATGCCTTGCAGAGTGCAGAGGATGGTTCAGTGAAGGCATGAAACTGTGAATGCTGGCTTGAAGAGCTTTAAGATTTTGGATAGCATGTACCGACACAACCCAACCCAACACAGCTTTATTTTTGGGGGGTTGCTGTTCTTGTTTAGCTGCCACTCAAAAATGGGGACCCACTTTTAAGGATTAATTACTAAACAGCTTTTTGATGAGTCTGTATTTTGGATTGGTTATGATTCAGCTTTAGTTTAAGGTTGATTAAAAGTAAATGTTATATTGCATTGAAATATTTGGTTGTATTAGTTTCCCTATTTGATAAGCTATTGGAGCAAACACAATAGTTTCCCTCACCTTCATTGGAACGTAATCCAAATCAATTTTACTTTATTTACTATTTTGGCTGTATCTATATGTGTCACCCAAAAAAGTATTCCCGTCAGCATGAGCACATGGAAAATTGGCAAAAGCTTCCTTGCCATGTGACTTAGCAATGACCAGAGGTGTCTTTCCCCATGAATCACTTGTTTCAATAGCAGCACCTTTGACAAGCAGCGCTTTGACCACGTCAACATGCCCTAAAAAGTAAGCGTAACGCAGTGGAGTCCTTCCAGCTTTATCCCTTGAGTTAACATTGGCACCTTTGGCAAGCAGCACTTCAACCACTTCAACATGCCCAGAATTGCAAGCACGATGCAGTGGAGTCCATCCATATTTATCCGTTGCTTCATCATCACCACCTTTGGCAAGTAGCACTTCGACAACTTTGACATGCCCCAACCAGCAAGCAACATGCAGTGGAGTCCATCCATCTTTATTCATTGCGTCAACATCGTCAACTTTGGCAAGCAGCATTTCAACCACTTTAACATGTCCTGACCTGCAAGCATGATGCAGAGGGGTACATTCATTTTTACCTGTTGTGCTAACATTGCCACCTTTGGCAAGCAGCACTTCGACCGCATCAACATGCCCAAACAAGCAAGCGTAATGCAGTGGAGTCCATCCATCTTTATTTATTGCATCAACATTGGCACCTTTGGAAAGCAGCGCTTCGACCACTTCAACATGCCCCCGATAGCAAGCCCAATGCATTGGAGTCCATCCATCATTGTTCACTACGTTAACATAAGCACCTTTGGCAAGCAGTGCTTTGACCACTTCAAAGTGCCCCTGATAGCAAGCCCAATGCAGAGGAGTCCATCCAACTTTATCCCTTGCGTCAACATTGGCACTTTTGGCATGCAGCGCTTCGACCATTTCAACACTCCCCAAAAAGCAAGCCCAATGCATTGGATTCCATCCATATTTATTCGTAGCGTCAACATCAGCACCTTTGGCAAGCAGTGCTTCAACCACTGTGACATGCCCCCGATAGCAAGCCCAATGCAGTGGAGTCCATCCATCTTGATTCGTTGCATCAACATTGGCATCTTTGGCAAGCAGCGCTTCGACCACTTCAACGTGCCCCCGATAGCAAGCGTAATGCAGTGGAGTGCATCCATCTTTCTTCCTTGCGTCAACAGTGGCCCCTTTGGCAAGCAGCGCTTCGACCACTTCAACATTCCCCAACAAGCAAGTACAATGCAGTGGAGTCCATCCATATTTATTTGTAGCGTCAACATCAGCCCCTTCGGCAAGCAGCGCTTCGACCACTTCAAAATGCCCCCGATAGCAAGCCCAATGCAGTGGAGTCCACGCATCTTTGTTCGTTGCGTCAACATTGGCATGTTTGGAGAGCAGTTTGACGACTTTAGCTTTATTTCCCTCTTGAGCTTCTTGAAGGAGATCTTTTTTAAGGAGTTCCTTGCGCCTCAAAATGCAAGCGTGATGCAGTGGGGTCGATCCATCTTTGTTCATTGGGTTAACATTGTCACCTTTGACAAGCAGCGCTTCGACCACTTCATCATGCCCCAAATGACAAACATCATGCAGTGGAGTCCATCCATCTTTATCTTTTGCGTCAACATTGGCACCTTCGGCGGGAAGTTTGACGACCTTTTCTTTGTTACGGAGATCTTTCTTTTTTGTTAGACATGACGGCAAGGATGGAAACCTTTTTGTTAGCCACGAAAGTAAGGATGGCAAGTTTGGCATGATGGTGTAGGTCGACAGTGGTATAATCAGTGGAGAAACAACGAATCAGGTCGTGTTGTTGTTGCACAAAGATTGTACGAAATAGAACTTTGGCCCTGTGATGATGGTGGCGTCGCGGGTTGCTCTTCTGCAAGCCACATCAAGAGCAACGGGCAGTGGAGCACCAGCCATAGAAGGAGAAGTAGTTGGGCAACCCTACGTTGCAATGGTGAATAATAATGTTGCAGCCGCGAAATTGACGAAGTTATGGCTGTTTACGGTGTGTTTGTATCGATATTTTTGGGGGGAGTTTTGATCTCAGAACTTTTTCCCCATTCTCGCAACACAAAATGAGAAGCTTTCCGACATCTCGGGCGGCGCTAATAAAAGGTGTACCATGGTGGTGTGCAAAAAAAATATTACTTTGCATAACACCGAAAAAATACCTAATACGTCTCAAAAANCACATCCATCCGTTGCGGCGGAATCCCCGCCACACCACTCTCCATGAACCGTCGAGCGTTGTAGTCCCCCAACTTATCCACAAGACGTGCCCTATCTTCCGGTGCGGCCAATAATTCGCGCCGTATCTTCCGTTGCATGTCGTTTGCATTTCGATACGCGTCCTCCTTCCAATCGACATTGTATTCCTCCGGCGAATTGTTGCGTATTCGAAAATCCTTGTGCAGTAGCCAATCATTCATTTCTCGGACGCCTCCCCGGTTCTCCCACTCGTCAATGGCTTGCACTAAGAGAGGACAGGAGAGACGGAATAGTCCGCTGGAAAATTTGGATCCGGCGGGATGAAATCCAAAAGATTGGGGGTGGGAGTGTTTGCAGAGGTGGGAGGAGATGCAGAATGTTTGATTCGAGGTGAGGGGATGATGGATTTGATGGGTGGAGATCGTTGTGAGGTGTTGGGCTGTGGGGATACGGAAGGTTGTGTTTGCAATGGTGGTGGTTGAATTTTCTGGTTGCAGAGAAGTGTGAGTAGTGCTCGTTGTCGTTGAGGATTCATGCGCCACATTATTGGATCGGGTCATGTGCATGACTTTCGTGTGTCTACCACAACTAGGATAAGATGGAAGAAATCTTCTCTTGTCGTTCGGCGATATTCGCGAAAAACACGACCTTGACATTCCAGAAAGACACGAAGAGAATCGAGAACATTGTTGTAGCGAGATCGATTGGGACATGATTGATGGTGTTGTTAATGCACTGCATGTCAGGTGCATTGAAACCACCAGAGGGATAAGGCGGACCATGATGCACGAAAATCAAACCTGAAAGAAACTGAAACCTGTTCACTAACAAGAAAAATCGCTAAACTTATTATGAGTTGAGGGAACTACATTTATGTTTTAGCTGTATTCTTCAAGAATAAGTAGAGTTGTACAATACTATCCATATAGCATGGTACCACTAGAGAGAGAGGTACTATACATCTACTGTAGATTACGGTGTATAGGCCACAAGTTCTGAGGTTCTGTAAAGTGTGGCCTACACACCATGTTTTTGTCAATTTAAAGCATTTGAAATGAAAACATTAAAAACCATAGATAGTAACATACTTCTATCACTTTTGTTATGACCTCTTTTCTTCTCGCCAATTTATTACAGTGGTAGGAGGCTTTGCATCCCCCAGCCCACTCACCACCCATCTTTATGTCAAGTCAACCATGGCTTTTTGGTTTGGTGGCTTCCGGTTCGGCGGCTTCCAGTTCAGCGGCTTCCGGTTTGGCATTCCAGTTCAATGGCTTTTGGGTTTGGCTGTACCAATTGATGGTTTTGTGTTTGGTGGTTGGTTTTGCGGCAGCTGTTTGCTGGGTGGTGGGTTTGGCAGCAGCAGATTTTGAGGCGTTGAGCTTGGTGGCATGGGGTTTGGCAGCTGTTGGGTTCAAGCAGAGTCAGGTAACCTGTCCTGTTGCTGATGAACCCATCAGTGTCACCAAGACCACAGAACTCAATGCCGCCAATCCCGATGTGGGGAAAGCCGGGGGTTTTTCCGGTGCCGTCTCTGGCAGATGCGGTAATCTGCCAATTCTAAGAATGAATTAGTATAATTACATATTAACAATTAACTAGTTAATCCGTTTCTTTTTTTAAATGTAAAACTAAATCAGTTTACATTCTAAAAACTTTAAATGTGCTCTCCTGTCACAGAGAACAAAAACGCCATGAGTTTGTCAGGTGCCGTTTCTTGGCAGACACAACAATCCTCCAAAGCTGCATATGGTCCAATCCAAAATGGTGCTTACCACATTTGTGGCCATTGTCCTTTGCAACGATGCAGACAATTGGAACAACCCATCCTAGTGGTGGGAGAGATGGAACCATCATTTTTGCTTCACAAAAAGTACTATGTAAATAGGTAAGCCCGCAGAAAAAAGCAAGGTGATGCGTGACAAGTAAAACAATGACTTGCCATAACTTTTGAACCAATGCGACTTACATGGAGATCAGCATATGGGCGTGTTGGTCATGAAATGAGGAATCTGTTCCTAGTGCATTGAGGCAAAAAGAGGGGTTTAACATCTCCAAAACTAAAATGTTTGTAAAATTGATGAGATTTTGCAAAGTGTGGCCTACACTAGGGTGTGGCCTATACACCATAACTTACAGTATTTTTATTTAATCCTATGCATACAATACCTGTTTTTCTGTACAAACATTTGCAAGGATGCTTTGATATCTTCGTTGTGTGTCGTAAAGCTGTGTTGTGTTCAACTTCAATGGTACAATACACTACAAAATACGCAAACATTACGTATGGTACCGCACCATCTCCACAGTGAGCACAGTTGCATTAGGACACACAAATTGACGCAAACAGAATTTTAACTGAGCAGGACCATGTGGTATCCGTGTACTCTGATGATTTGAAAGAATCACCTATTTCAAACCATAATAAAGGTACTTTTGATGTGGCATTATACATGCAATACCATACCATACCGTGTTCATCTAAGCATGCTTGGCTCAACTCTTACACGGGGTGTGTGTCATGTTGTATTTTGGGGTACCATACTGTAAGTTGTTAGGTACCTTTTGTGCACAAAAGTATCACACACTAACATGTTCACCCTACACTTTTTGCCAGCCTTTTGTCCCACATTGCAAAGAACCGCAAACACACATGATTAAATGCTTTTAATGGGAAAGCCATGTTAGCCCACACCACCCCAGATAATACCAACCCCAGCCAACAAAAAAGGTACCCACAACCCCTCAGTGATGTCGTGAGGGAAGATAGGCCAGCCTCTGAATCTCATGGGTGGACTTGCTTTAGATGTGTCATCATGCCTCATCTAATAGCATTTGTCAGATCAATTAATTTGTTGAATTGGATTGTACATGAAATTTGCTTGTAACCCCCATGTGATCTAGGCCCCATCCAAGGTCTTTGGGGATGCATTTGCATGAGATCTGGATCTGATAAATCCAGCTTGCTTGCACACATTAACTGCTCTCTCGTTCCCCGTTCTGTCAGTTGCCACAGATGCAGTATGCAGTGTTGGCTTACAGTTGAACCGCTTCTCACTGTTGGCCCACTCTGCCTGTAACACAAGATGCTCCCCTTCCTTCCAAGTGACAGTCCTTGCAAAATAACCCATATCATAAATGTTTGTGAAAGGTAAGAGTTTGGAATGAACTAAATCATTCAATGCAAATTGTTTTTGGTTTTCAATATAATCAGCCCATTTGATTCATGTCACTAACAACTCTAGTCCACAAAGACCATGTTCCAATCCACCTGCAAAGTGTTGCAAATAAGGCCGTATAACCTAATTTCCTGTTCACCTAAAATGGTGTGAGCCTCTGATGGATGAAAGATACCCCCTTTCGACCAAGTTACCGGTTTTTGGGTTGTGCACATCAATCTAATTGTAATTAGTAGACCAATTTTACTGTGTTAGTTCCACCTTGCTATCCATTCATGAAGAATAGATACCATTTACAAATCATGTTGAGTCTGATCTATCAAGCTCACGTAGTTCTTTTTTTCACTCTACAGTATGGTACGGTATGGTACGGTACGACTGCACAACACACACAACAATGCACACGCCTTTATGTAAGGGTAGTGGTGAAAAAAACTTTAGTGCGCAATATTTCCAAATTCCAATTTTGATATTCGGCGGTCTATCTGGTTGGGTATCTGTATGGTACCAAAACAGGTGATCAGGAAATTAGGTTATACGGCCTTAAATACACCTCTCTTGAAAGAATTCTGATTGAAATATTTGCTGAAGATAATTCAATTGCAGTCGGCATTGGAGAAACCAAAGGTGGGATATTTGTCATGTCCCACATTAGTGGGTGTACTCCTTAATACTTCATATTCCATTTTGCTCTCCTCAAATGACAGTCCTCAACAAAAGAAGTGTACATTGGACAGATAGTCACCACATGCCATTCAATGCTGTCCTGACTTGATGGTCCAGAAGGAGCAAAGGTCTATAGATGAAGAGAACAATAAAAGATTACTTATTGCAAAAATTTAAAACTAGAATTCTGAGCACCACTACTTGTTCTACAGTCTTGGCCTGGATGCCTCCAGCAGCATGTCTACTCCACAGCTCTCTCAGAGTGATGGATGCTAATCTCTAGTGAATGAACTCTCCAGAAGGGGGGTTTACATCATCAATGAAGTGCACAAATGTTGTAATGAGAAAATAGGTCATCCTTTATGTGAGTAGCTTCCTCCAACTTTTGTCTCTTCCCATAAATCTCTAGGAAGTTCTGAGAATCATGGACCTGTTCTCACTACAAAATAACCCATACCCCTTGTTAAAGCAAGTTGCAGTCACGTTGTGTGTTTAGATAGAGGAACTAAAAGAAAACGGATTGTCAGAACTTCAAAGCCATTAGTTAAACATGTGATGAGGGAACCTTTATTAAAAAATCTCATCACAAAGTAAAAATCTATCAACAAATCAAAGATCAAAAGCCAACAACTAAATTGATAGTGTCAGGACCCTATTTGACATCACTGGCTGCTGCAGAGAGGAAAGAAAGAGTGAGATACTGTCTGCAGCAACCAGTAAAAAAATCTGTATGTACTGAAAAGAGTAAGAAAAGGTATATCACAGATATCAAACAATAAACAAAAAAGAAAATTGCCGTATATCAGAGCACTGTGGCATAAGAAGGATGGATGGCAGGTCGAATTACCCAATGGAACAAAAAGACTTATATCATAAAAACACAAAGACTTTATTAATCCCTCATTGAGCTGATTTATTGGACTGACTGGTTGTTTTGTTGTTATGTAGATTGTTTTTTGTGGACTTGGAAATTGGGAAATACTTTGGTTGATGGGGGGGCACATGGAGAGATTACAAAACTCAATACATCATATGGGATGGCAGTTGAATGAGATATCTGGAATGGCTTTGAGGCATGGCTGGTCCACATACTACGAAATTCACATACTGTCATCTAGAGAGGAAGCCACCCAGCTTTAAGCATCCGCATAGCCATGAGAGTGGCTTCATCAATGATGAAGCCAAAGACTGCAACCTCCAAGCATAAATCTGCAACACGGTTTCCCCACCCACCCAACAAATAAAAATATTACTGGCTTTGGAAGTATTTGATGATTGACGGCTACAGGAACCAGAAGGGATAGGTGCAGTTGATGCTGATGTAGATATGTGGTAATAAACCGTGATGTAATTCATTCAAGAATCACCCAGAAGGAAGTATAGAATAAATCAAATGTGGCTGCTTGTGAAGTAATAATTTGGCCTGCATCATAAAGCTTGTTTGTTGGTAAGGTTGACAATACAAGAGAAACCTCAGCTATCATGTAATAATGATTATTTAATTACCAACTGATTAACAACTACAATCATTGAAGTCAGAAAACTTATAATATAAATGCACCAACCAACCAAATATTTGATTTCTTGATCACTGTCATTGCCAACACAAGTGAACACTCCAACAAATGAACAAGAACAAATCTTTGACTTGCCATCTCACAACATAGCCATAAATCAACATGTCTACAAAGACTCTTCTCCCATCACAATACATACTGTGACTTTGCCAACTTTGACTGCTGCTTTACCTCATTCTCCAGCATCTCTTGCTCACTGTTCTTCTCACTACAAACACAATATGTTGCACTGGCAACTAGCCCTGTCAAAACTCACTCATGACCAACAGAATATGTGGCAAGTTGTGGATTGTTGATTCCTTTGATAGAATATCCTTCAAACAAACCTGTACAAAATATTTAATGAGGCAATTATTTAGAGGGATGGATGGTAATCATTAGCATTAATCAGCTTACCATTGCTAATAGGAATCTCTCCTGCTCATCCCATCATAACAGCCAAGTTGTAACAAATATGGCTTGATAGAAACCTAGCTATAACTCAAAAATCACAGCTAAATTGACCAAACCAAGAGGTTGCATCATTGCAGGGGATGTTCCAGAGTGATGGTGCTGGCAGATCGACAATCACTGAAGTCTTCTTGATGTGGGAGGCCAACATGTTTTGGGCAGCAGAAATTCTCCCGGTGCATGAGAGTTGTGTCATGAATTTTTTGATGGCGTAAAAGCTGGTATATTTCTACAGTTGCAATATGTTTTCCATGGATGCTTAATGTTATGTAGCATAATTCAACTTAAATGGTAGCAATTATAAATAATTGCCAAAAGTACTTATGAATTGCTAACTCAATCCTTAGTGGAAAGCATTCATGCACACTAATCTTTTCGGGGTTGTTCAACACTCACTCAAAGGCATTCACAGGCACTCAATTACATTCAGGGGATGTTCACACTCATGCAAATGCATTCATGCACACTCAATTAGCATTCAAGCGGTGTTCAATTGTGTTCAATACTCACTCAAAGGTGGTCAGCTCACAAAGACCCAAGGGATAAGTACTAAAAATGCAAAGCACACAGAGGCCCTATAGATTTGTTATACATTTCTGTTGGACATGTTTTAAATGTACATTGCTTGTCACTCGCATGAATCTGTCAAAGATGAGGGAGTAAACATGAAATCAAACTTTAATAGATTGAAGTGAGATTTTGATGTCAGCCACCTAGATGGCAAAAAAGGTAATTGAAAATTACCAAAAATTAGATACATTGCAAAAGTAGTACATTTAGCAGTTTGTTTTTGTTATGAATTCATAGGCTAAAGTGTCTTCCAGGCCATTGCAGATCCACTCTATCGAGAAGAAAGACACAGATTTTTAGTTTCTTAATAAGTAGGTAACTATATGAAGCCCCAGGACTTTGTTTGACAAATGGATCCCTTTCAGGTAAGGTGTCTAAAATTGATAATTCTTTGAGAAAATGGTATCCAACCGTGAGAAATATCATGCTTTGATTTTTGATTAACAATTCTCTCTTTCCAATTAACTGGTCATTTGTCTGATATAGTGCGACAAAATTGAAAAACGTCTTAGGGAAAAATAAACCAATTCACTGCCAAATGCATGAGTAATGCATGATTTTGTCTAACAAACTGATCATTTGTTTGTCTGATGAAGTGCTCATGTTATCTGACAAAATTGAATTTTGTTCAAAAATTGGAAGGTATAGCCAAATAAGTTGATTTATCTAGAATTTTATTATCACCCCAGTCCCTTGCATCCTGATGTCTATAAACAGAAAAACTAACATAACACTTGGTGTTGTAGAAACACAAAATGTCCTCAATGATGGGCAGTGTGTCTATCTCTCTGAGTTTTTACTCAAAATAAAGCATGTAACAAAAAAACATGGAGAGCATCATACTTCTATCTCATTGTTTATGCCTGTCATTCTTTCCACGAAATTGACAACTTAGTACTATAGATTTTAATCTCTGCCCACTCACCACCCACCTTTCTGCTGCTGTCTATCTGACCACAGGTCCCATCTCTCCTCTCATCAAACCATGTCTTTGTTTCACACCATTTCTTCTTTCTGCAATCAACAGAATGATTCCTTGTCTTCTCTCTGCTTATTGATTGTCACTGTTACTTGGAGAACACATATGAGAAACAAATACAAAACATGTCTTTCGCATTCTTCTGTGACAGACTGTGTTTTGTCACAAAGATTGCAGATGTGCCAAAAATACAATTGACCATTGTGTATTGTTATTGTGTAGACATTTGTAGCTAATGAAGAAATGTAATGATTCTTCTCATGTTGTTTATTAATTTGCTTTGCATTGAAAACCATGTTGACTAGCACTTTTAGCCATCCTTCTTGCAAGTTTGCATGCAGATTGTATACCCTGAAAGACAAACGAAAGATGGTTCGTGATGTTGAAATGTTTCTGGTCTCTGGAAGTAACATCTGATCTGCCTGCACTTGTATGAACCTGTTGGAATGCTTGGGTGTGTAAACCTCAAGCAGCCTGATGAGTGCACCATCCAAGGAACTACCCCTTGCACCAATGTCATGTTCTCTCATGACAAAACCAACCCTGAAACCATCACTCCCATCACAAAGAACAAAACAGGCAGCCAGAGCCAGTTCATTCAGAGAAGTCTTCCAAAGCCACAACAAGACTCTGCAGCCATGCACTGGCCTTTCCAACAAAAGAAAATTGCCACAACCAAAGCGTTCTCCTGCCATGTGCACTCATTGTTGGTACCAGTAAAACCAACAATTGGAACAATCCGTTTCTGAGATGGGAGAGACGGTAACCTTTTTTGGTGTTGTTGAAATATTTGTATGGTGATATATAAACCCACCAAAAATAACAAAGTGATGTGTGGTAGTTTAATGGCAAAACGCCACATCTGACACGAGCCAAAGATGCTCCCAGGCCCTATAGGTCAATAATGTCTATGTATGAGTATGTAAGGGTACCAAATTTTCAACTGGCATAAATCCCAATTGCTAAAAGTTTACGAACCTGTAAAAGATCTCTTTTACAGAAGATCCAAATCTTCAAAGGATTTGATCTTACCAAAAACATACCAGACTTGTGTAGACACCTACACATGATCTTTAAGTCTCTTAAAGATCATACCAGGGGATGTGTAAATCCTACACAAGCCTTCACTATTTCATTAACACAAAAATACCAGTGCTACATACGGACTGGTGTGTTTTTACATGATAAAAGCATGAAGATCACCAAGTGGCAATCCTCATTTTGATTGAGTTAAAATAACTTATAATTTCAATTTTCAAATCCCAAGAAAACATTTCTACATCTTATCTACAACTAACATTTACCTACCATTCAACTTAGGTCAACATTAAAGCACTAATTACCCACCTAACTACCGACACAGAAAATCTTAAAGCACAAATGTATTACATGACAAATGTCCTTCATTAGCACTGTAAATCACCCCGTGGTCAAGAACTAATCATTCACAACATCTTACAGCTGCCATGACTTGGCCTCAACATTGGCAAAGCAAAGAGATTTTTAAATGAGCTCAAGAGATGATGAATGGGCATGAGTGTCACACATTGATGGAGACATGGATGTCCAAGGCAACAAAAATGGCAAAACTGATATGGCAGTAGAAACCTTCAACACAAAGCTAACACACAGACCACTTGAGTATTACATCCATGTGGATTCCAACTTGGCAACAATCACTAAAACATGGCAACATGTGAAAGGTATGCGATGAAGTTTGCATGTGGCACTATCTTATACAAAACAAAACTGCAGTCTCCAGTCACCTCATCATAAAAAACACTCAAGCAATAGTAGTTAGTGGCATGATATGCAGGAAAAATAGCACTGTATGAAAGAGGTAGCCGAAGGGATCTGGACATCCCACAACAGGCCACCACCATCATATTTGAGGATAATGACATATGCACCACCATGATGAACACCAAAAAGCTTACACCATACACACAATGCAACGAAATTTGATGCTTTCCCTGGTGGAATGGGTTGAGTGAAACTTCATTTTCTTGACCCAATACATACATTCATTCATGTTCAATAAAGCTGATCAGCTCACAAAGCTTCTCAAACAAATATAATTCTACCAAAGCATCAATCATATCTTGGGAAACTGTCCTGGGCCTGAAAATGAAAAAATATTTATCAAATAATGGTAGTTAGGAGGATGCAGCATTGGTTTCTTTTGAAATTTATTGCTTAATCTAGAACTCAAAAGTGAGGATGGGTTATAATCAATCCTCTTGGTGTCACTTTGTATTGTCGCGTTATTTGCATGATAATTGGTTTTAGATATCTTAAATTCCTTGAAGGCATTCTTATTGATGATATTTTCTGCCAAACTTTCTAGTTGGACTTCTTGTCCGTGACATATTTCTGTCAAGTTGTCAGAATAATCTGACTGGGCTGCTGGTTATCAAGTGATGCAGTTGGTGTGGTGTTGATGATGCAATGCTCTTTTACCTCTATTGCAACATTTAGTTTGTGATATGGCCCTTGGGTACAAAGTTCTTGTGTATATCCTTGACTCATGTCAGAAACATACCGCTTCTGCACACACCATGCTATTCACACACAATGTAACACACTCCAAGATCGGAA
>JALLPD010000021.1:8694-19173 GCA_036940065.1 Cyclotella cf. meneghiniana
TGGAAGTCATGTTTTGGGTGTCTCATCCTGTACCAACAGTAAAAGACCAAGAAGGGAACAAATTATTTATCAAAAAAATTACATGCTAAATTATTGCAATCTGGGGCAAGAGTGAATTTAAATGGAAAGGTGGCAAAAATGTTTGTCTTTGCCTTAAGAATTGATCCTTTGTAACAAAAAATTAACCTTTAATTTGCTATGCTGACTCTCATTGGCCAAGACAGGGCACCAGCTTTGTTGCAAATGTGGTGATGGGGATGGTTGTCAAGGTAGATTATTCAAACTATCTTTTTTGAAACAACCGGCAATCATCTCGTTGCATTGTTGTGTACCCCAGCACAAACTTGCTTTTGAGCCTGAAACCAAGAATAATGGTTTGGTTCAAGAGTTGGTTCAGACTTTACAAGGATTTCGCAATCAGCAGCAAGCTGATTGTATTTTTTTATGTGCTGTGATGCTGAATGCTGAAACCTAAACTGTCAGTTAGGATTGATGCAAGTGTTGCCGCAGACAAAAACAGGCAGTTGAAACCATCAGCAAGTTGACTGCATATTGTTGTGTAACTCTTTGCAACAGATTCTCATTTGTCAAGGGGGGTTGTTGCATCACGCTCTGCAACCATATTTTTTGGTATTGGCAGCCAGACCCGGTTGATTGTTGAGTTTTAATCCCAACTAAGTTGTCAGCAAACATCATCATAGTTGACTTTTGCTCTTCTGTGGTCATTGTTGTTGCGATTGATCATGGTTGTGCTTGCAACTAGCATAGTCTGTTGCAATCTCTTTTTGTGATTCATATTGTCCATTGCAATCTCTTTTCGCAATTCACGTTGTTCATTGCGATCGCTTTTTGCGATTCACATTGATCAACATGATCACATGTCGCAATTTGCAGTTACATCAAGGCTCATAGAGTTTGCCATCTGTTGTGGGCACTGTATTGCAATCGCATTCACAATGTTGCAGAACTCACCATATGAAGGGGACGACAGCCCTCAGAGGAGAGTGAAGGCAAGAGTGTTTGGTGATGGTGGGTGGTTATTGCAATGCGTCCAAAACTAGAACTACCATACCCCAGTGCCCATTGGGTCATTGCAATCTGCAGCTCATGGTAGAACAAAAGAGTGATTGATGGCAGATGACAGGATAAAGCACTTTGTTCATGTTGGAACTAGTATTCCAAGATCTGTGGGCACAAAAATAGTGATTGGTGGCTGTTTTAGTAACCAAAAAATAAAATAGAACCATATACCAAATTGAGCTTGAAAAGGAACCGGTCAGAAAAAATACGTTAACTATATTTTTGGTTTGGAATTCTTACCTTTCCTGCACAGGCAAAGTAGGGGGTCTAGTTACCGTGTTGGTGAAGTTAGGTCAAAAATAGGAACTAGATCTCAAAATAACACCCGTGGCTGTAATCAGTCTACTGTATTTTACTGTAAGTAGGCCACACCAAATGTTCTGAGATTCTGTAAAGTGTGGCCTTCTCACCATTTTTTAGTAAACTAAAGCATGTGAAATGAAAACATAAAAAATAATCATAGACAGTACCATACTTCTATCTTATTTATTAAGCCACCTCTTGTTGCCGCCAATTCATTTTGTTTGTAGGAGGCTTTGTACCCTCCCACCCACTCACTGCCCACCTTTTTATTGTGCTATCCATGGCAAACCTTACGTCTTGCAACTGCAATTACTGCATTTTCTTCCGATGGAAGAGGGTCGGAGATTTGCAATGGGGATGGGCCATTTTCCTTGAGCGGCATGTCCTCATTTGGCTGCTAGAAGATAGTTGCTTTGGCGGCATTCTGTGATGGATGGGATGCATGAGAGCAACTGTCAGAAAAGCTGCAAGTTCATCCGGTGCTGTCTCCGGCAGATGCAACAATCCACCAAACCTAAGAATTAGTTAACATAATTACATTTTATTTATTTACTAGTTAATCAGTTTCTTTTATTTAATGTAAAACTAAATTATTTTGTGTCATTAAAAACTTAAATGTACTCTCCTGGCACAAAAAATAAACATGCAGAGAGTTCATCCGGTGCTGTTCCTGACAGGCACAACAATACGCCAGAGCTGCACAATGTTCTCACCAACAGCAGCATGTAACAGTAGCTGTAGTGGTACTTACCACACATGTGCCCAATGTTTGTTGCAATGGTCCCAACACCTGGAACAAGGTGTGGTGGGACGTGAGATGATGGAGACATCATACAAAAAATACTAGGTAATTATATAAGCCTACCAAAAAACAAGGTGATGTGCGGTGAGTTAGGCAACAATCAGCCATAACTTTTGAACCAAGAGGAAGTACATAGAGCTCAGCATATGGGTGTGTTGGTCATGCAATGAAAAATCTATTCAAATTTCATTTAGTCAAAAAAGCAGGTTTAAGGGCCCAAAAAGAAAAATGTTTGTAAAATGGTGAGATTTTAAAGTGTGACCTTCTCTAGGGTGTGACCTATTCATCATAAACTACAGTACATGACTGCAACTACACTTTGACTATAATACATTCATTAATTAATTCATATTTGATTGTTGTTTCACTTGTTTTCTCCTCTTTTCTAATGTCATTGATGAGCAGGATTGTATTCTCTTCCCCTTTTAAGTTATTGTGTACTTTTATGAGTACTAAACCATCCTAATATATTGATGGTTGATTGGGTGGTGTGAACTGGGGCTGTTTCTGCAGAAACAACATCTGTCAATACCATCCAGTTCAATAAATTGCTAAATCTTCCAGAGATAGATTCCACCACATTTGGAATCAGTAAAGTAGTAAATTAATCACTCAATGACCAAGCTGAAAAGTTGCCATTAAATTAAGCTTAGTTGAAAATGTTAGCAACACATCGGTGTGTGTTGCTACAACACCAACATTGTTGCCTAAAAATTGGCTGACATCAAATGTCACCAACACCATGACTGGATTCGTGGCTGGGTCATGTGTTGGGTGATGTGTTATCACATGCCTGCCCAGCAATATCCACAACTCATAGGGTTGTTACTCCAATGGAGATAATGGTCATTTCTAAGAAAATGATGGTATGTATATGTGAATTATTGCATATGAAATCTTTTGTTGACTTTCTTGCACCAAGAAGTACCACTATGGTGCAATTTTCTGCAAAGCTTTGGTTTATTTTCTTTATGCCCAATAGAATCAGCCAACATGTTGGCAAATTCTTGGATGACATCTTGCTGACATGTCGACAGAACAGTCTGGCTGACATATTTTGATGTCATGATGGCCAGACATTTGCCAACTTCTGCTAATATGCAGACATGTTTTGGTGACATGTCATGTGGGAGGTCTTAGCAACATGACATGACACCAACATTTCCAATTAAGGATTAAGTATTGATAAGTGAAACTTCACCCTCTCTTGCTTTACTGTACACCATTAATTTAAGAAAAGAAAAAGACTCATGAAGTGAAATCTCTATTTTCAGCATTACCAGTTATTTCGTTAAATCTTTTTGCAACACCAATTGATTTCTGTGTGCTGTTTTCATTGAGAAATACATTTTATGAGAAAAAGGCTTGCCAATGTAATGCCTTTGACTATTTGTCATGATGAAAAACATAACATGTCTTAATATCATTTCCTTGCAGCTTAATTTTGCATGACATTTTTGTATGAATTGGTAGAAAAGAGAGTCAGTCAGAAGAGGAGGGGTAAAATATCTCTTTGACCAAGACATCAATACCCAAGTATTGTAGAGGATTTTTTAGCAATTGCTCAGTCAACTTTCTCTCTAACAAGCTCTAGTTGTGACCAAATTTTTGGTACCTATATACCTGGGGGGAGTTAGTCTGGTGGTTGGTCAGAGTGCCAGTGTTTTGCAAGAGCAAATGATACTAGAGAGCTAGCAGTAATATGCTTTATGACAGATATACATACAGTTGCATTTATCATCACATTTCCACAAGGTCACTACCAACTTGGATAATGTCATGAAAAGGCACACTCCTGAATACATGTTGTGGTGCCCATTCAACCTTAAGTCTACAACTTAACCTCTTGATACACTGCTCCACTCTTCTTTACAAATCTTGCCATTACTATTCCCTTTGGTCTTGTGAAAGCCTTGTCATTCACCCATGAAAAAGTGGATTGGACTGATACAAATCACTTGTTATAATACTTTGTAAAAAAGCAAGGACTCTATACTCCAACACCTGCATCTGACCGCCCTTTCTGACATGAAGCTCAATAATGCTATCATGTCAGAGCAGTAGACAAGACTGATCAGGTTGTTGTTCATCTGTCTTGTATTTTGAATCTCCTGAAGACTTCACTGTAAACCAATATTCAGTTCTAGACTTGAACTTGTGATCCAATGATGTTGAACCTTTGTCACAACTAGTAGTTAGCATAACCATTAACATGACAGATTCACACAGAACATTTACTAGATAGTTACTGCTTTGCAACAATGTTTTGCAGTGTTGGAAGGCATCACTTATATTGAGGGTGTTGCCTTTGGCCTCTGTGTTGATGATGATGGTTGTGTTAGAATCACTGCCATCATCATCAGAACCAATATCAATGTCAATGCCAGCTTCTGAATCCAACTCTGCAGCAATTTTCAGTCCAGCAATGTGAACCTCAAGTTGCAACTGGAATGTGTCTGGACTCTCCATATTGAAACTAATAGAAGGATCATCATTATCACTCCTGATTCATGCTTCAAATCATTGTCATTATTGTTGCTTGAGCTGGCAGCACTAACTGCTATGGCTCATGGATTAGGGAGCAGTGGACTGAAAAACTGATGGACACAAATACTCAGATCACTACAAGCATTGAAAGTAAAAGAGACGAGTGAATTTTTCACAGATAAGCCAAGGACTTATATTTTTGACACACACATGTGTTTCTATGTCCACAGCAAAAGGAGAAAGACCATTACCAACTTCTGAACCCAAGATGTTAAGGAATGGTTGCATAAGGTAGGAACAGTGTCCCAGAGCTGGTCAACAGCTGGCTTGGTCAAGTCAACATCAATAGGACCACAACTGGATGACCCATTTTGCATATTTTTGATAAATTCTTGCAGTTCCGAAGGATAATCCTCCATAGTGTTTGACTGGGATGCATCAAAGTTTGAGTCAAACATCACATCAATCTTGACTGTTACCTTTTGAATAATACAGATGAGTTGTTCTATGTTGACTTTGTGTAGTATCATTCCCCAAAGTGCATAGGTATGTTTCACTGCTTCAGAGGGAAGACGTCCTAAAGGAGACATGTGATAGTCTCAAGTAGGACATTGCACTTGTTTGGCATCATAGTGTGTCCGGGTAGTATTATTGCAACATGGTTATCATGCAAACAACAATATCAATAGACTTCAGTGTTACCATGTCCCCTGACCTGTAGGGGAATGGAAGGATGTAAACCACAGTAATGATACCATTGGTACATGTCCTTCCAGTTAAAATATTGTACATTGACAGAAAAGTTGCATAGGCAAATGAAAGTCAAGGTAACACGAAGTACCGAATGGTTACCAACATCTTCAAATTCACTATTAATTAACTTGGAAATGGTCAACGGTGAACACAGAAAAAATACAGCAGTATCAGCTGCCCAACCCTCAACATGGTACAACTCTTGTGCCACCCCTTACATCTTCGGATGCCAAGAATCTAGTAAATATGAAACTATTCATATGGTGATGTGCCAGTAACTGCTTGGCCATGGGCATTCTTGTTGTTGTGCTTGTTGTCAACCAAGGCTAATGTATTGCAATCGCATCAAGGCATTTGAGGTTGATCTTCATATTATTATCAACATCACATGATACAACATCAGTTGATACATTAAGCAAACATTCATTGCCATCTTGTGTAGCTGCTTATTCCCATGCATGGTGTACTGAAGCAGGATGTGAAGGAGTAGTTTGAATGCAGCATGCATAATATCCACAGGATGGCAAATTGAACACATTACATAGAATTGCTGTCAATGTTTAAGCGTTCATTGTTAGTCTGAGATCTACCAATGAGTACTAGATATGGGGACATTCCCCGGGCAACACGCTGGAAGGCCAAAATACAAACCTTGACCTCATCAGCAAGTGTACAGCTTGATATTCCTCTGACAGAATAACAACAGTATGCTTATCTAGATTTTTGAGTGATATGTAGTGGTTTGGATAAGCTCCTTCCACAAAGACACAATGAGTAATGCTTTTTGCCAATGGCATCAATGCCAAGCTTGAATGAAATTCTAACTCTGCAACAGAGATCGAAAGATAATGAGAATTGTAAAATCAAGAATGAATAGGCAATGTACAAAGTAGTGCTCTTTAACTCAAAGATTATTACCTAACTTTGATCTCATGACATCAAACTGTTTCAATACAATTCCAATTTCCAATACATCATCACTGGAGTAGACAATGAATGGCACAGGCCATTTCTTGGCTTGGATTCTTTGTAAGTGACGGATTGAGACAGATTTTCCTAGATTGGTGGAGACAAACTCAATTACTTGCTTTGATCCAGTACCAGCAAGACTTAAGTAGAAGTTTGTGATGACAGTCCCATAAACAGGATTGTTGTGACCGTTTATTTTTGATATTGCTTGCATCAGTACCGCAAGAAGACTATTATGGGCATTGGTATTTGCCAAGTAGGTTATAACAAAGCTCCTGATAAAGTTGCAACCACAAGGCAGAAGGATGTGTGAAAGCAATGGATTGTAGACAGTTAGACTTGAGACTGTGGCCTGCCTCAGACAGCCACCAATTGTTGGTGTTGCTGAACTGTACTGGTTGATCTAGATCAAGTTCAGTGACTTCACTATGGCATACTATGGTAGAAATGCTTGTGAATGTTTGAGCACAGTCAAACATGTTCTGCTTCAGAGACTTTGACTTTTGACCATTCATCTGGATACAAGAAAGCAAATGTTGGATTTGAACATTTCAAAACAGAAGAAGTCCATGTGACAGGCACCACAAGAGTGTAAATTACCAATCTTGGTGCAACGGTATACACCACTGCCAGTACAGTTCTTGTTGAACATGTTAGTTTAGTTGATGGCTCCAACATTTGCTTTTATATTGCAGTGACAGGAATAAAAGCATTCAATATGAATGAATGTATTTTAGCCTGAAAACACTTCTTTTGGTAGTAAGGAAAGATTTCCTTGCAACCTTTAATAACTGGAGCAGGCTCTTTGGCATACTAGCAGTCAGATCCACCACTGCATCAGAAGTGTCAGTAGGTCTTGATGCTGAGACAGATGCAGGTGAAGGTGTAGTTTTAGTTGATAGTGAGGCAAATGCAAACAAAGGTGTAGCTGACAATGAGGCAGATGCTGATGCACGTTTTGACACTGATAAAATTGACTTCTTCACTGCAAAAACGGCTGGACTTCTCTGGCTTCATACTACCACTTTTGAGCAAAGCAGTCTCAATTTTGTTCAATTTCTAAAGTGAAAGAACACGTGAATAAAGAGTTGGTTCAATTAGAAGATACAATTGTTATTCTGACCTTCCCAATTTTGCTCTTTTCCCTTATCTCTGCAATACTGTCAACTTGCTCCAACTTCTTGCAGTGGGTAGAGTCTGGCTTGATATGTTCATTCCATCAACCAATAGTGAAAGGACATTCAGATTGACCCTTGACTTCAGAATTGCATACATTACAATCAAACCATAATCTATTCTTCAAGTCAAACCTAGTACATTAGTGTCGTTACTTGTTAAATCAATGAAAGACTTGAAAGCATAAGCATGACATCCAGTTGGTACATCTAATGATGTACCAATATTTGTCATTATGATCTGGATGTGTCTACTTCATTCAAGACTTGTGATGGTTCAAGCAGAATAATGACTTGTGAAGAAGCTGTGATGTTGTGTACATTTGAGACTTGTTCTGTAGAAGTTGATGCATTTGTGCAAGCATCAGAGCAAGTGTTAATTATATCAATGTAGCAGAGAAAAAACTCTCAGAATATTGATATCAGTTTAAGATTAAATATATAAATATGAACCCTAACTCACTTTATTTCACAAGCTATATCACTGTGATATGGATAAATGCACATTTCAACATCTTGAAAAGAAGCAAATATTAAATCAAAATAAGGAATACCACTGGGAAACTCACTCTACTTCATCACTGCCACCAAGCATGCTTGTTGTGTCCTGCATTTTGGATTCACTAGTAGAAGCACAAGCTACAACACTTTTTTGGAAATAATAATGAACTAGACAGTACATTGAAAACTGAAACACAAAAAAACGAAGGTATTCAGTTACAGACTCACTTCATGTCACTTTTGGCAACCTGGTTGGCAGGGGCCAGTTTCTTAGTAGCCTATTTGTATAAGATTCATCATTTTCTCTTTTAGCTTGGTTGGGCTTGGTCTTGGTCATGGTTTTAGGGTGGGATTATGTAGAGGAGAGCTTTTACCAGTGCTATCAGCTTGGCACTTCTTTGATGGTTTTCTAGTCCGAGGCCCTGTTAGTTCAACTGGTGGTCAATTTTGGTACCTGGGTCTTAGTGAGTGAATTTTGTTAGGATGTCACCCCTTCTATCGGAAGGAACAGGGAAGGAATGCCTCCTTGAAAGTGGGGAAGAAGTTTGGGAGGGAGAAAAGTGAGACACAAGAGGAGACACAACACAATATTGTACCCTTCATGTCTAGAGGCAGAGGTAAAATTACATTATCATGGGAGATGTCAAAAAATTCCATACCATTTACACACATGGGTAGAATAGCCCATGAAGATGCAGTCACAAACTTTTCTTGGCTGTGCTACACAGTGTTGGATCAACCCTTGTGGATTACCAAATGTCACTCTAGATAGTATTCTTGACATACTTTACATTGTTACGGGGAACTGTAAGAAGTTTTCACCTAGCATCTGCAATCAATATAAATTCAGACAAAAAGAGACATAAAGTCAAGGAAGAGTCAAATGTGACAACATAGAGTTCTCTGAGATGGTGTTTCTATACCATCCTGCATGGTATTCTCAACTCCCACCCAGCTATGCAGCATGTCATTATTTTCAACAACAATTTCAACTCTTCTATTATTTTGAGAGTGCCATAGCAGAGAATAAACCATATTTCTTATGCATATATATGTCTTTTGTTATTTTGATTTGGCAGAATATCACATACCTGATTGAAGTGTGACTTTTCCTACATCATAGCACAATGAAGCTGTGAGTATACTGAAAGGGACAACAATAATTATTAAGTTAGTAAGTGTAAGATAAACTTACAACTAAAAAAACAATAAGACTTGTGATAACTCAAAATGCAAAGTACATTCATTAAAAATGCAGAACCAATCCCCACTGGCATTGTGATGGGAAAAATTTTGGTGACAAGTTGATAGTTACGAGATTTTTTATACATAGTAAACAGGAATAAAAGTGTTTTTCCCAAGTGAATGGAAGTTATTTTTATGAGCTGTTGAACTGGTTAAAACTGAAGACTGCAAACTGCTGGTCCTCCTGTTTTTATAATGTACTTTACATGATGAATGTTTTCTACAGTAATTGTCTGTAGAATTCTACCATGGTCTGTCTTGGTCTTGATAGAAGACTTGGTCTTGCTGGTTTGTCTTGGTCTTGTCAAGAGCTCCTGGTCTTGCCAGATGTCTTTGTTTTGATCCCTGGGAGCATTATAATGTTCTTGATACTTAGGAAAATAGGTATCTAAAGAATCCATTCAATTTGTGGGTCATTCTTGTGTCCCATTTGGGCATATCTGTGGCACGAGTCCCTGAGAGCATCCTTGGCTCATGTCACTCGCCCACGCAAATGGAGGATAAGGTGTCAATGTGCATGAAAAAGAAAACCTATCAAGGACAACATAACCTTGAGGACCAAAAGATGGTGTGCCTGTGACAAAGCATAAGTGTTCGTGGAGAGAGAGGATCTGACCAAAATACTTCTAATTTATGCAAAATTTGGTGTTCCTCTCCTAGTGTTAAATCTTTCAGATTTAGTTCCATGTTGATCCCTTAAGGGATCCTTCATATGAACTGATGTGATGGTCAAAAGATCACTTTCATATTGGCTTTCAGTTTGGTAGAAGATGCTGTCTTTTTGCAGCAGTACTTAATCCCAGTCTACATGAACAATTTTTTCATGTTTTATAATGTTATCTGTTTGTTCCTGTCTTTGTTCCCCACTTTTTGACTAGCCAACAGGGAAAGGGACCTCAAACAACATGTCCCTTCAAAAATTGCTGCACCTGGTGAGGCTTTAAGTAATGTGTGATAGGTAGAATGAGCATCCCATGCTGCATTGGTGAGAAAGTCCGCAAATGTCACTCTCAGTGATTTTGTCAGCCATGTCAATTTTAGCTGTGCAGAGCATTGCCATGATTGTTTGATGCACCTGCTTGAGTATTGCATTCGCTTGTGGGTTCCTTACACTGGTTGGCTTAGACCATATTACTCACAGAGGATCTCGAAGTGAAGTTTAAA
>JALLPD010000021.1:19183-33202 GCA_036940065.1 Cyclotella cf. meneghiniana
TTTAAACTCACTTCTGTTGTTGTAGATAATGTATTGGTTATGAAGTAACAGCTGAGCAAGGCCCTGTTCACTATATTTCCTACTGTAGCTGATGTCTTGTCAAAGAATGGTTGTTTTGTCTGAATATGTGTGTCTTTGCCCATTTGCCCTTTTGCCCCTTTGTACCCATGGGAATATCAAGCTAGCTGTGATAACAGCAACTCAACTATGTCAAACCAACTTGTTGCTGGGTTGATCATTGTCATGCACATAAAGTTATTTTGTGTCTTGTCTTTGTCCTTGAGGGTGTACAGTCCTATGAGGTCCACACATAATGCCTCCCATGGGTTAGTGATTGCAAGTTTCGTTGGCAGTTTCCCATATTTGTGTTGTCTGCGCTTGTTCACCTGGCAACTGCGACACTTTTTGACATGTGATTGGACTGTCATTCTAAGACATTTCCAATACATCAATTGATGAAGAGTTTTTTCAAGATCCTTGGTCCCAGGGTGATGGAAGTAGTGGTGGAACCATGCTAACACATGGTGTTGCAGGCTTTTTGGAAAAACCCTTTTGCCATCTTCCTTGTCAGCTAGTTTATTCAGGTTGTGGTCCTGTTATTGTGCCTCCACTATCTCTTATTGTGAGTGGATAGATGGAGTCCTCTTAGTATTGATTGGTAAATACAGGGTTGACTTCCTTGGTGTTTGCCACAGATTCATTATGCTTTTCTGCTGAATTGTGGTAACACCGGCATTGTTCAAAAGTCATCCAGATTGACCTTTCATCTGTGATGGGTCCATAGTCCAGTCATGAAATGGCATCTGCTACAGTATTGGGGATACCCTTGATGTACACATGGTGTGGCCATATTCTTCTAAGAGTATTTTCCAGTGGTACTCTCAACCAGAGTTCAGGTCTAGAGCATCCACCATTAAATTTTTTTGGTCACTATAGACTGTAATTTGTTCTCCTCAAAGCATGCCTTTGAACTCTTTTAGTGTTTCCACTATGTCCAGTAGTTCCTGTTTGATCATGTTATATTATGCTGTGTTGGATTCAGTTTCCTGCTGAAAAACACCAGCAGTCTGTTGTTTTGAGTAAAGACAGCTCCTAGTTGCAATTTAGAGCTGTCTGTGTAGATCTTTACACACTGACAGTAATCAGGGTAGGCCAAGGTAAGATTGCAAGCAAGAACTGCCTTTACAGTGTCAAATGCTTGCTGATGGACATCATCCATGTGACACTGCTTTTTCTTTGTCTTGTTAGCCTTTGTAACTTTGGTGTGCCAACACTCACCAACTAAATTAGTTAGTAAAGCTGGCATTTCCCTGCATCTTGCCCAGATGTCTCTGTAGTACTGGACCATGCCCAGGAATCTACAGAGTTCTTTAACATTCTGTGGTGGTGTTAATGTGAGAATTGTTGTACCTTTTTTGGTTGTTTTTTGATACCATCTCTGGATAGGATATACCATAGGTGTTCTGCATCCATGGCACAAAAGCAAGATTTGCGTGCATGTCCATTCTGCCATCTTATGAGGACCTATCACAACTTGGCAGGTGGTCATCCAGGTTAGCCTTGGTGATGCATAGTAGACCATCCAGATAAGCTTGCATGAACTCAAGGGGTGCCATTAGCTCAGACATCATAGCCTGCAAGATGTCAGGAGAACATGCAACACCCATTGGTAGTCATAGGTAAGAGTGCTTATCCCATGGCAAGATAATGATTCATTTTTTGGATGCATCTGGATCCAATTTAAGGGTGAAATAGCCTATGATGAGATCAAGGGCTGTTGCATACGTGGAGCCTTCTAGTTCTTGTAGAATGGTGATGATTTTGAGAGTGGAAACAGTTTCTTGCAATCCATTTGTTAAGCTTCCTAAAATTGCTGACAACCCTTATTGTTCCATCCTTTTTGGTGTTATAAATGCAGGCAACGTCCATTCAGAGTCAGCCTGCCATTCTAATACTCCCAAGTCACATAGTCGTTGGATTTCCTTTTTGGTGATCTCAAATAGTGCTTTTTGGGTATTGGAAATGGCCAGCCGCGGTATGGCTGTGTGCTTCCTTCAATTGGAGGGAGACCAGCTTGTAATCCCAGTCATTTAGTGTCCTGTCAAACCCTCCTCAAAATCTTGCAGGAGCTCTAGTAATGATGATTGTTCTGGGGCACTCAGATGCTTGCAATCATTTTCTCCTATCACCCTGAGATCCACCTTTTCATATTTGGCATCAAGGATTTGTATGAGATGCTTGGTGGCATAAAGTGTGCTCTGAGGTTCTTTGGACATGTCTTGATAGATACTGTTATTCATAGTCCAAGATTTCTCAATTAGAGCCTTGTGTGTTTACTTTGTTTATGTCTTTTATTAGCAGTGAGATTTCATCAAGTGTTATTGCTTTTTCTGAAAGTCTGAGACAAATCCAAATTCTTTCATGGTAGTTCTACCAAGAATGAAGTCAAACCGTGGTTTGATCCTGACATTCATGTCATATTCTACAATATCAGGTTGAAAGAATACTCCCTACTTAATAATCAAAGAGTTTTACTCTGAATCCTCCCCTTCCAGTTGTCCGGAAGCTCCCATTTGATGTATCTCAAGATGTTGGCACCTGCCTAATCAGGTAGGGAAATGGTTTGTCTTTTCCTTTTGGTAGGAAGAAAAGGTCTCCATCAGACCCTGAGTCCAGCCGGATTTTTTGTTTGTTACTGTGACAACCTTTCAGAGATTGTTTGTTTGCTCTGAAAGATTGACTTCCAGTCACCAGTTACATGATGGCTATTAGTGCCGTAATGCCGAGGTTGTGCTTGCCATTGTCATCATCACTGTTGCTTGTACTGTTTTTGCAGTATGCGACAATGAAATTGTCACTGGGAGCATGTAGTGTTCTCAGTGATGTGCGATTTGTGTGCGGATTTTTTTGCTGCAAGATTTTTTTGATTTTTGTCTTGGCTGTGCTGAATTTTTGATTGGATGTTTTGTTTTTGTCACATGATTTTTTCAATTTTTTGACATTTTTGGCTTTAATTTATTCAAATGAATTAATTCAGACTTGTTTTTATACAATTTTTTTTGGATTTTTCATTTTTTACAAAATTGAAATTAATTATGTTATTTAACTCAATTTGGTTTGTGGGAGCATTATTCAGACTAGGGTAAGTGTACTTTTTAATTGAGTTACGTAGTTTAACTTTCTTAGAAGTATGTAATTCTCCAATGCTATCCAACCCGCACTTCAAGAAATGTAGCAGGAGTCACCATCACTGTCCAAGTCATTTGCATGACATTTCTTGTGCCTGCATGACTGCTTCGTGGTGGTATGAAGTACTTTCTTAAACTCCAATCAGATAATCTGGGCAAAATTTGCACCATTGCATTCCTTTTCTTTTGAATTGGGCCTACCTGAGTCCTTCTTTGTCAAAACAACAACAGTCATGCACGATGTGGCTCTTGGGTGGCCATCTATGCTTCTTGCATAGTACGCAGTGTTTCTCAGTCAATCCCACCTTTTTGGGCTTCTTCGGGATGTGGGAATCAATTGAATTCATCTTGTGCTTGCCTTCAGCCCCTTCTGCTCTGATCGCATTGGGGGGCTTATGATTGAGCTCAGCATTATTCTCAATGTTCTCAAGAACAAGCAGGATGGCTCTAGTACTGATGGGAGCGGTATTCTCTGTCAAGCTGTACTGAGTCTTCCACTTGGCCGGACACATGCACAGCAAGTAAGTCACAAGGTTGCCATGATCCAAGGGCAATATCTTCTTCATAGTTTGGTTAGCCTTTGGGCTGTGGTACAAGCATGGACACATCTTGAGGTAGCTGTTAAGCTGATCCACTTGGACAAAAAATGATGAATCAAAACCTGGTTGGGCTTTTTAAGCATATTGATATGTATTATTTGAGGGTCTCACCACACCTGTCCACAATGAAATCCACATCTTGGTGGAAGTCTCAGCATGTGTGACCCAATAGATGCCTTCTCAAGGAGCGCAAGTCACTTGGTTGGCAATCTTCTCCCATGGCTGCCTGGTTTCATCGGAGAGGAGATTTCAATACAGCTTGAAGGCTTTTGCTCCTTCCATGGTCATGGCAAGCTTTGCAGCTTCTATGGCCTGGAGCCTTTTTGTATGCTGCCTTGGCAATTGCTCGGGGAGATAAGATTGCCTTGGAACTTGGAGTCAGTTTTCACCCTTTTCCTTGTGCTCTTTGGTCTTCTTTTTCTTGGAGCTATACTCCAACTTAATGATATCTAGGTCTAGACTTGCAGATTCAAGAGCCACTTTAGCCTCCACAAAGTTTACATCACGTCCCATCTGCTTTCATGCATGAATCGCAGTGGGTACATGCAGTAAAAACTGTGCCAGCATCCCGGATGCCCAAATTGCCACTTTGAGCTCATTCCCAGTGTTAGGATGAATCAACTTGAAGTGTGTGGTCATTTTATTTTTCTTGTTGGCATCCTGCATGGAATCCTGCTCAGGAATGCACATGTATGGGGGAATTCTTTCCTCTGACACCATGCTCACACTCAATCCACTTGAGCCCTTTGGGAACAACTTTCATGGAAATCATAGCTTATTAAATTTCTCCTAGTTGCAAACCTAAAAAAGTTTTTATAGGAGCTTCTGGGAAGATGGAGAAAAAATTGCTGGCACAGTGGTGCAAAGCCATGGTAGTACTCTGAATGTTGAAAATTTATTTTTTTAACCTATTCTGCCAGCCAATGGGAGAGCCTTGATGTGTGATGTTGATTAGAACTTTGAAGTTTGGCTATCCTATGATATTGACCTAAGCCAATAGTTGGGAGATATTCTTATATGTTGAAAATATGAACAGAAAAAGATTTCCCAAGTGATTTGTAGTTATTTCTATGAGCTATTGAACTGATTAAAACTGAAGACTGCAAACTGCTGGTCCTCCTATTTTTGTCATGTACTTTACATGATAATTGTTTTTCTACAGTAATTGGCTGTAGAATTCTACCATGGTTTGTCTTGGTCTTGATAGAAGACTTGGTCTTGCTGGTTTGTCTTGGTCTTGTCAAGAGCTCCTAGTTTTGCCAGATGTCTTGGTCTTGATTCCTGAGAGTCTCATGATGTTCTTGGTCCTTGTGATAATAGGTATCTAAAGGATACATTCAACATGTGGGGTATTTTTGTGTCCCATTTGGTCATATTTGTGGCAAGAGTCCCTGAAAGTATCATTGGCCCATGTCATTTCACCATAGTCGAAACATGTTTTAAAAGAAACATCATGTTCAAAGAAAATAAGGTCTGCTGTCATTGGACTTTTTTGCAAAAATGTTTCACATATCATTTTGCCTCATAATAAATGATCTCAAATTGTTGCATTGTGAGATGTGAGATATTGGCATACAAAAATAAACATTCTGAATACTAAGCAATTTTTTGCCTTCTATGGAAAGTAGGCAGAAAAAATGTCACTCTGTTCCTACAACTTGCCTACAGAGGTATGGTATTTGACATAACATGTCAATGACACCTGAATGTTTGAAAATTGGGGTCAGACATGAACATAGACAGAGTTTGTGTTTAGCCTGTAATAATGACATCAGTATGTGGTCATGAATACAAATGTGGTCATATTTTCCTAACCAATTTCAGAATTTTCATGTCAAACATGATACATTGTTCAAGATATGTTCATTCACATCTGGTCATGACAAAACTATTACTGTTGGGGGGGGGGGGGTTATTTGTAACCAAAATGAGAATGATATTCTTCTTGTTGACTTTGTTTTTCATTATCAAACAGTAATGAATACATATTATATCCATTTTCTTGGTTTTTGGAATCTTTTCTCAAAAACCTTCTTGTTATTCTTTGCATTTGCTCATGCAAAATTGCACACACTAATACGTGCACATTTAGCTACTTTTTAGTTTTGCCATAAACTCCTGATGCACTTCAAAATACATCAGTTGCTACATGACCCACCCCCCAAAAGTAAATGCTTTACAATACTGCTGCACATTGACAATTGCTGCAAATCCCCCCTCAAGTCACCTACTCCAGAAACATCACCATTCCAACAATAAACCGTGACCATTGTCTTTGCCACCACATTCCTAGCAACAATAATGTATGTTGGTTTGGTACAATTTGCTGTTCTTTTTGATCATATAGCTTCCAAACTTTTAATTTTCATAATGAAATACTAACTCAGGGTCCATGCCATGATTATCACTCATCCACTAGACTGAACCTGATGACACTACCTGATCTACCCTGCTGGAAACAATGAAAGCAAAATGGTACGACAAGGATGAGGTACGGAAAAAACTCTTCCCATTTTTATCTTGATGTTTTGATTTAGTTTTACCAAAGGATTTATGCAATGTCCATGCCAGACTGAATATCTCAGCATATAGACTGAATCTGGCAATGCCACCATGTCTACCCCACTGCTAACAACAAAACCAACTGTAATTATGAGCAAAAGGTAGGAAAACAAGCACTTTGCATTTTTATGATATAATTTTTTAATGAAATTGTATGCACTTACTGTGCCCTATTTTATCTTTTAGTCCCCAAACTAAATCCATCGGCATCATCATCACCCTTCCTGTGCAAACCAAAATAGAAATCAGTTTCCAAATTGGAGAGGTGAGATATGCTCCCTTCTCAATTTTTACATGGTTGTTGAGCAGTTCAAAATTATTGAGTGCCTCCCCTTCACATTAAAAGTGCAATCCCTCTTCAGACTGAATCTGGAAGGATGTCCCCCCCACACAAACATTGACAAGAATAAAAACAAAAAGTAGGGGCAGATGGCAAGGGTAAGACAACAGTTCGTTTCCTTATGTTACATTTTTTGGCTTCTTGTTAATTCCCTTTTACAAGTAAAAATGCTGACCCCACCCTTGTATCATGTCTCTAATTTTTGCATGCTAGATTGTTGAATTAGTGATATGATGCATCCTGTTCCTGGCCTTCACCTTGGGGTTCTTGAATTCTTTGACAGGTTTGAGTGTACTATATGAAAGAAGTTAACTTAACAAAAAAGAAATAATCTTTTAATGAATAAATGTTGACACTTGTCATCCAATAATTTAACTAATATTTATTTTTCACCAGGAGTCCATGACCTCCCTTGGGTAATATTATGCCCCTTTTTCCAAAGTTAGAATTGTGACTCCCAGTGTCTTCATGAGCTCCTCAGCAATGTTCATGGCATGCTGATGACAGTTCCGGTTAGGGTGTAATTGTCACACAAACAATCTGTTTAGTTTATTTTACAATTTGTGGATGTGTTGTATGTTTTGCCAACATTAACCTTTTTGTTCTTCACTGCTTGGTGACTCTAATTATACACCAGAAGTTACCCTCTTTTTACTCACCACAAGTCCTTCTCTCTCCAATAGGCTGGCCATGGACTTTGATTTATGGAAAAATATTGAATGCACTGGTGAGTATTGTTAGTTTTGCCTGGCATACCAACTTGGTAGAAAATCATTCAATCTTTATTCTTGTTTACCAAAAAATCTCTCCAAATGAGGCCAACAACAGAACAACCATCGTTAAGTTAATCTGTGTACTGGTGAGTTATGATGAATATTCATTGAATCAAATTTTGCTAAACATGATCATTATTCAACATGTTATTTTAATGCTTAGAGTAAATTTGAGAGGTGAATTGCCTGCAAACCATGGTATTTTTGAAAACTTAATGAGCTTGTTGAAGTCAAACATTGGAACTCACAAATTTGAATTTCATATGATCAAGAAAAGCTAGTCTTCATACTCAGCTTTGATTTCATCTCAACATTCAAGATTGAAAATTACAGAAGAATTCAGACAAAACAAGGATGGGAAGAAGGTAATGATAGTAGAGTCACAATTGAGAGAATTCATATTTACTTATGAAAGAAGGGGGGAGGAGGAGGAGGCGCTTTTTTATAGTATAGTTAAAACTTCAAGATGGATGTATCAGGATCAAGTTTTTAATTTTAATTCAACAGTCTCACAAGTAGGTTTTAGCATGTGTTGCAGCTCACACATCGAGTAGTTTGATCTAGTTGGCTGACAACTAACAAAATATCCATGGACCATCTCCACACCTGCGACACCCATGCCCACATCTTCAGCCTCTGCATTCACATCATCCACCCCTAGCAACAGCTGTCCCTCTCTCTGCAGCAGCACATCCAACATCAGTCCCTGGATTAACAGGTCCACCTGCAGTGGCCACAACAAAATCTGCCGGAGGCATAGCATCAGAATAACCTTTTGCCAACAGGTACAGTAGGTTGATCATGGTTGCTGATGGGCCCATCTACTGAAGGGACAGAGCTTTGTAGTTGCCATAAAAATTGTTTGTCATGAACTAATGTGTTGAACAGAGCAAGATACTGTGTGCGGAGTGGCAGAATTGATGTATAAGGATCCTTCTTTATCTAGACTATACTGACAAGTTGGTAGCTAAGACTCTTAGGAATGGAAAATATTATTAGGATAAAAAAGAAAAGTTCTAAGAAAAATATAAGCTAATGATGCGGGGACTTTTGGGACGGCTCTAATAAAATCAAGATAGCAAGTCATGCAGCAGATGAATATTTTTTTCCTTTTTTATGCAACTTTCCTATGTTCAACAAACAGTGCCCTCATCTGTACATGCTTGTTATGACCATCATTTTGTACTTGCCATTCTTGGTCTGTTGAAGGGTTTCATATCCATCAATATAATTTCATGACATCATCTTGGAAGTAACCTAACACATCTGGACAAGAAATAATGAGCTTGCTGTTCCACATCAAAAATAGTAGTGGGCCATGACCATACAAGACTTTCCATGCCTTTGGCTACAGGCCCATAGTTTTTATTCTTCAGAAAGTGCTCAGTAGTTAGATCCAGTCTTAGTTGCAAATACATGCACAGTCAAAACATTTTCTCTGCAACTTCATCTTCTTCTTTGGCTTCATCTTTTTTGCTACTAATTCTTGTGCAGCCTTGACATACTTTCATTCCATAAGTGCCAAACTGATACTTCCCTCCAAAGATTTATTAATTCACATGGATATGCTACTGAAAGATGTACATTAGTAGTCTCTCCAAAGGTTAATTTATTTGGTTATTCTATTCATAAACCCATTGCAAATAAGCTGGAGATTTTAACAGGAGTTCTTGTGAAATTTGATTCCACCATAAAATACAGCAAATTTGGTGGGACCATGATTTCAGTCATTTTATTTTTTAACCAGTATCCAAAGATCCTGTAAAGGGTTACGACAGTAACCCCTAAAACTAGCCACCGGAATCTACAGAAGTCGATGCATCTTGCTGTGTCACCATCCCATATACAAGTGTGTGTGAGACAGATATAGAAGCTCAATCTGCATCATGATAATCACTCTCTGTTATACCTCTATAGGGATTAATTTACAATGAAAATGCTGTCCATTGATTGTCAACACCATGGCAGGTTATGCCTTCTGCAAATCAATCTAAAGCGGTAGCCACCACTCCCCAACTTGTATCAATGCTACGTAGGTTAAGACAGCATGAGCATGGTACGAACCCCCCTGTCACACTTGCCTGTTTTAAATATGCTTCCTTGGTAACTTGTTATTTTTCAATTCAATTGCTGTGCCCTCATTGCTCCAGCAATTATTTCTCAGCCAACAGAGCCACCCTGCATCCGTCTCCAGCACCACATGATTCACCACAACAAACAATACCAGCTACTGTGACCACAGGTGTGAATTCCCCCAATTGCTTTTGCAATGAAATTTCATTACTAATTGCATTTATTCTTCAATTCATGATGTGCCTCCATCACATCGCTGAAAATTTCTCTGGCCACGGAGCCCATCCTCCTCCCCCCAGCCGACAGCATCACCCAACCCTGTCATAGCAAAAAGAGGTAGCATCTAAGTGCAGGTGAGATGTTTTTGCAATACTTTTCCATATGTTTCAAATTCAATTGTTACACCCCCATTGCACTGGCAATAATTTCTTGGCCCACAGATCCAACCCACATCTGTTCATCCAGCAACACCCAATCAAACACAACAAACAATAACAGCTACTGTGACAGCAGGTCAGAATTCCTCCAGATTAATTTCTTACAATACAATTTCTCACTAATTATGTTCATTTTCCAATTCAACTGATTTTTCCTCCATTGCATCACAAATATGTTCTGTCACAGATGCAACCAAAAGCCATGGATGCCATTGCTCTGTCTAAACATAAATAGCAGTAGCAGTCACAGTCAAAAGCACAGGTGAGAATCCTACCTTTCTTTTTTTCAGTTCATCCCAAGGCTAATTTTCATTTTTTTCAATTCAATTGATACATCCCTATCCACATGCCTGTGGACTACTTGGCCCATAGATGACAGCATTGCCATATCTGTCATGACAAAGAGCAGCATCAACCAAAGTGTGTTTTCCATTCCTTGTTTCTTTTGCACTGTTTTGCAGCTCCTCATTATTTTTTTCTTCAGATAAAAACTTATGCCCCCCTTCATGCCAAAGTTGGTCACCTACTTTTTTTCAAATAGAAAGTGACACCTACGAGTAAGCAGCCACACCAGCTCCTTTACCTAAGTTGTAGCTGCAATCCAAAACATTGCCACATCTGCAGCAGCAGCAGCAGCAGCTGCAAAGAGGAGGTGAGTTTTTCATTTTTCCTTCTTTTACAATTTTTACAGCTTCTTGTGAGTTGTTAAATAAAAACTGGACTATTTGGCCCTTCAAGTTACCTCTATGCTATGCAAACAACTGCTGACAGCACTGACTGTGAAGAGGAGATTAGTTTCAAATTATTACTCTTTCTCCATGTTTCAGCAACCAATGTTTTTTAATAAAAAACTCATACATGCTCCATATCATTGGCCACACGCAGCTTACATATAGAATTTGGCACCGCAAGTCACTTCCTTGTCAGACCAACAACAGTAGACAGAGTGGCTGTAATGAGGAGGTGAGAGGTCCCTCAAGTCTACAACTTTTTTTTGAGCCAGTTGCAATTTTTATGTCATGCAATATCAATAAAATGTGACCAATGTAAACTAATTTTATCTTTACTGAATATCTTGTCTAGTCTGTATAATATTGCTATTGATGTGAAAAATCAACAGAGTTAAAATAATTGATAAGTGTTGCTAAAGATGTTGAGTGGGACACATTGGTAATTAGCTTATTTCCTTACAAAGTGTAGACAGTTTTTTTCAGCTATAACACATTATCTAATCCAAATACATTTTGTTTTGATCTGGTGAGCATATTGTCTATTATTACTACCAATAACTATTCTCTTGAAGACTGCTGAAGTATTACTGATTACTGTAAGAACCACAGTAATATTGCTGACAGTCAGAATGGTAGGAGTAGACGGTACCTAGATTAGTAAATTCATGAGAACAGTCAGAATTCTGGCAAAGTTCTGATCGGAATGTATTATGTATAAATGTTCTGTGGGTTTTAGACCAGAAACTAAATGGAATCTGCAACTTAGCATCATAATATGAACCCAAGAGCAAAAAATTAGGGTTCCATTATCTGGTATCAGAAAATTAAAAGTGGCCAAAAAATTTTCTACATCCAACGAAAAAAAATCCATATCTAGCTTTACTATTCCATGTGCTAGACATGACCACCCATGTCCTAGATATGACTACCTTGTCTGGGTATGAATAAACATGGCTTAGGTCTTACTTTAATCTAGTTTTCATCACATAAAAGCATCTGTATTGCACCATGACTATTGACTTCATGACTTGAAATTAGTCTCATGATTTAATTTTTGTGGTGTTTGAGGTGTCTGCATCATAACTACACTTTACAAACTTGCAAGATATGACACGAACACATATCAGCTAAGTATCAAAATTATTTAGTTGGCATATTTTCATGACCAATTATGAATGTCTATGTCTCTCACTATATCATCACATCCAATATCAACTGCATTGTTGCTGAGGATGTCATTAATCTCTGTTGTATGTAAGCCTTCTGTGTTTCAAATTGCAATATACTATACGAAGGCAAACACCATCAAAAGAGGTTGTACTACTTCTATTTGAATCAGGGGGCACTAGTGCTTCCCACCACCCTTCTCATTTAGAATGCTTCCCCACACAAGAACATCATAGCCTGTCCACATTCAACAAAGAATCATTCCCATTTTTATTCACCATGACACAGTCCTCCTATTTGTCTGTTCTTTGGGTATGTACAAAACCACTCTTTGCCTACTTGGTCATGCCCTTCCCACAATCATCATAGTTCTGATTGTCCCATAATCACCATGTGTTAATATGATTATTTGCAGGTTATTTGATATTCACATGAGATTTTCTTCCTCCACTTAGAAAATTTGCCATCAACCACTCACATTTAGCTTGTCGTTGCCTCAATAAGCAACAGAAGTCTTAGTCTCCACATGAGCCCAGCCCTGTGATTGAGTTTTGCATGAAGACACATACAAATAGGCGGTTTTGTTGTTGTTTTGTTATGATTACAAAAAGGTGCAGAGAAAAGGAACCATCCATAGAAAGAAACTAAACTTGAATAGACGGAAACACTCTTAAAAGACGGGAGTGAAATGTGGTTGGAAAGGAGCCACCCGTGATGCTAACAAAACAGCAAATATGAATAACTTGAAAACTTCCATCCTCAATAAATCGGAAGTATAAACAGAATGAATGAACCATAGGGTAAAGATGGTTTTATACAATTAAACATCTACAAGTGGGAACAGGAGATATTTTTGCAGGGAGAAAAGAATAAAGCAAAGTTGAACAAAACCTTGCAGGCTACCCAGCACGCACGAGTCTCACGAAAGCAAACATCCACCCATGCCACAAGCGTCACAACCTACAACAATGTCCTGTTTCCCTCGAAAACCCCTCCCAGCATAGCGAAATATATCTGGGCGGTAACGCATCACATTCCACAATGTATTGAGCTCACAATATCTGGCTGCAAATGACAATACTTGAGGCATAGCTACGTAGGCAACACCGATTTTGAAATTATCTCTCGAACTTCCTGCTCCATTGTTGGTCATATTGTTAATCAGTAGCGATGGAAGTAATCCAATCAATGCACCAGAATGAACATCCCTTTGTAAATGATATGGTAACGTGGAGTCTACGTATTTTGTGCATGGTTGTTGTAGGTCGAAAAGATCATGCAGCTCCATTATCGGATGATAAAATGCATTAAAATGGAGCACCCGATCAAGTTGCGATCTTAAACCTTTTGTGTCGGTTGGGATCGTTTCTTTTGAGTCGGGTACAGTTAGGGTTCGAAGGCGGTGATGCTTCACCCTGTGCTTTTTGTGAAGACCAGAATATGTCTCACCGCTGTAACCGGGGGCCAAAGTTCCACAGATTGCCAGCAACAACTTCCAAACATCTTCGTCTTTTGCAGCTCCAAAAAATGAATCATTGTATTTACTGTCCCTGGTATATGTTTCGTGATTCCTGTCACTGTGAATCTCTATTGCCTCCAAACGACTGTTTCCACGATGTAAAACATAACTCATGCTTTGAAACAACTCAGACATTTGGTCCCCACTCAAAATGTTTAAATTGCCAATCAAGCTTAGTCTTTTTAGCGATGAGTTAGCGATAAGCGCCCGCGTGAGTAGCTCGACGACTCCCTTGCTCGATATCTCATTAAATGAAAGATCCAAATTTCTCAAGGAAGTGTTATGCCGCAAGGCCTCTCCGAGAGCTGTTGCCCCCTCATCACCAATTTGATTATTTGATAAATCAAGTAGCTGAAGTGCTGTCCTGGATTCATACTCCTGGTTGTCAATGCCAACGTCTCGATAGAGTGCCTTTGCCAGAGCTGCGACACCCATCCCTCCAATTTTATTGCCCGATATATTCAGAGCGAGAAGACGTGTATTGCATTGTAACGCGTTTGCCAGACGCATCGCGCCTAAATCGCCGAGGGGTCTAAAATTTGTCTTTTCGGGCGCTATGCCTTCACTGTCATTCCTCCTGCCGATATCGCCGATGCTATTCTTTTGAGGAGCAAAGGTCAATCCAAGCTC
>JALLPD010000022.1:0-26428 GCA_036940065.1 Cyclotella cf. meneghiniana
CAATGCCATATTGCTGAATCAAAAGAAATGGTTCACAAAAGCATATTATATGCACATACTTTTCTCAGTAAAACTGGCTAAAAGAAATAAATTCATGGTGAGAAAAAGATTTTAAAATGATAGCATGAAAAAATGGTCCCAACACTAGCATCCTGGTGCTATCCTCCTGATGGTATCATCTCAATGTGCCCATCCAGATGCTATTGTCCTGATGCTACCGTAACAACGCTACTAACAAGGACTACCATCAGGATGCTACCATCTTGATGATACCGTCCGGAAGCTACCAACTTGATGCTACCATCTTGATGCTACCGTCATGATGCTACCGTCCCAATGTTACCATCTTGACGCTACCATCTGGACGCTACCGTTCCAATGCTAGCATCTCAATGCTACCATCACAACAATACCGTCATGATACTACTGTCTCAATGCTGCCATCCCAATGCTACCATCTTGATGCTACCATCACAACACTACCCTTACAATGCTACCATCCCAATGTTACTGTCTTTATGCTACCATCTTAATGCTTCTGTCCTGACACTAACATCTCAATGCTACCATCACAACACTACCATCTTGATGTTGCCCTCTTGACGCTACCGTCCCAATGCTAACATCGCAATGCTACCATCACAACACTACTGTCATGATGCTACCATCATGATGCTACTGTCATGATGCTACCATCATCCGTCATGATGCTACTGTCATGATGCTACCATCCTGATGCTACCATCTGAATGCTACTGTCCTAACGCTAGAGTCCCGATGCTACCATCATGATGCTGCCATCCCAATGCAACCGTCCTGATGCTACCATCCCAACACAACCATTCAAGCACTACCATCACAATGCTACCATCCGAATGCCACTGCAACAAGCTACTCACCTTAGGAATAAAAATGGTACAACTCTGTGCTTCAGACTTACTTTTTTCTAGTTACTAATAATTAATGTGGTCTTATTGGGAAAATGAGCAAACATGACATGATTTAAGTTCAGAGGATTTACTTAGAGACAGAAATTGAAATACCTATCCCTAAGAGATATCAAAAGCTATGCATTAATCATGTGGACTGCACGTGAATCAGAAAAAAATGTCTGTAATTCTTCACCAGTACCAGGACAGTGTTTCCCCCCACATGGTACCAGTAAGTGAAATAATTCCCTATAAGCAATCAATTTCAATCATACTTCAACTTAAAATATTAAAATCTACAAAAAACTGCTCTAATAAATGATACCCTACAGAGAGCAAGTTTTACTTACTCTTTGCTTCATGAATTAAATGTTCTGAAATACTTTCTTCCCCAACAAACAAACTGCAAAAAAGCTTGCTGCGGCTTCTGGTAATTTAGTGCGGCCTCTACACTGAAATACGGTAGAGAAAAAAATCGGCTATGGTTCCCCCCCCCCACCTCCCGAGTGAGGGTCTTTTTACGGGGCAGTTGCGAATCAAAGGACCCTTTATCTGGCTACATCCCCGCCTCGCTGAAAACGTGAGGACACAGAACCTGCGGGATCGACAGGATTACCTATTGACAGCTATTGACGACCATGACGTCCGTGCCATCACCGTCGCCCCATTTGAGCAGCGGTATTCAGCAATAATTAACTATAGTAAGAACGACAACCATGCCTTCTCCACACCAAGACCAAAATTCTACCAACAAAGCTTCACCAAGCAAAACCAACAACAGCAACAACGACGACAAGAATGCCCTGCGCGGTCAATCAGCATCCGTCCACCTAGACGGCTTTGCCGATGCCGCTCCCTCCCCCATGGCCGCGTCAGGCACCAAAACCACCATCAGCCCCAAAGTGACCGCCGTAACCACCGAGGCCATTCGTCCTCCCAACAAACCGTCTCCATCCCCCGCATACGAATCCCCCCTCCAAAAAGCACGCAATGCATCCTCGCATTTGATTCAGTCCGCCCTCCTCTCCACCCTGGAAGCCTCCTATGCCCAGCTCCAACACGAGCGCGACTCGCTACAGACTCAATTGAGCGAATCTCTCTCCACTGTTGGCGCGTTGAAATTGGAGAATGCCGCTTTTAAGAACGAGGCGGAGCTGAATGCCAAGAGTTTGGAGGAGGGTGCGAAGCGGTGGAAGGAGGAACTGGAGAAGGAGAGGGCCAAGAGGGAGGACATGGAAAATAAAGTGAGATGGAGTGAGGAGAGAGTTGATCGATTGGAAGCGGAGGGGGAGAGGCTGAGAGGCGAGATCAGGTAAGTTTTGTCTTGCCTTCCGGGGTGAAGAATTGATTTTGTATCTTTCGAGTGAGCACCATGTCGTCACACATTCGATTGATGGCTCAACACCAGATCCGTCGACATTGTCCCGTTCTTTTTCTTTCCACCGAAACTGGCATCCCGAAGGAATGAAAATCCACGTCATTATTTGTACCGCTGTCTTGATGTCATTGTCGATCTGAATGCTGACTTGTCATGTTGTCTTGATCGTGATTCTAACACTCCCATTATTCGCTGGATCACACGTTTTACGTTCATATTTCTTACGTTTTGATTCCTAACTCTATCATCCTGGCTCCTTCAACATCACCAGTCGACTCACCCACACCAACGAACAACACACCAACCTCCTCACCCAAATCCAAACCCAAAATTCCTTCTCCACATCTCAAGTCATACCACTCAAGCTCGAATTGACACGTCTTCAACAAGAATTGGATGCTGTGACCAGTCATTCCAATCACATCGAACAAGAGTTGGTCAGTAGGAATCAGGCATTGGTCGCTGCCAGGCATGAACATGCCAAGGAAGTGAGATTGCTCAGAGGAGAAGCAGACGAGAGGAAATACGAACTAGAGAAGAGAGATAGAGAGTTGTCATCAACACGTAGACATTTGGAACTCGCCCAGGCCGAATTGGAACGAATGCGAAATGTTCTTCACGAGAAGGAATATCAATTCATTGAGCAGCGTGAAATGATGGAACAACATTTGAATAAAGAGAGGGAGTTGGTGTCGCTGAAAGACCAGGCGATGCTATTAGCAAGAGATCAAAGAGATGCGGCATCAGAGGAATTGAAGAATATTCAGGCTGCTGCGATGGAGGCGGCAGAGAGGGAAAGGAGGATGGAGCAAGAGATGCAGTTGAGATTGCGGGAGGAGGTGGAAAAAGCAGTCAGGGCTGTGAGGGAAGAAGAAGAGGCGAAGCGGGAAAAGATCGCGGGCAGATTGAGAGAGGTTGAGGAAGCGAAGAACATGATAGAAGAGGATATTATGAGTAGGGGTACACCATCGAAGAGACGAAATAAAATGATCGAAGGAGACAGTGCACCTCTAGCCATTACGGATGGGCAAACAGATGGTAACAATTGCGTGGTAGATCTTTACTCCCGACTCGCAGAAACAGAAGACGAACTCCGTGCGGAACAACACGAGAACAAACGACTGAAGTTAATTATCAATCGGATCCATCAGGACGTGGCGAGGAAGACTCCTATTTTTCATCAGAAACAACTTGAGCTGGAGAGTGCTTTGGAGGAGTTAGATGAAGCCAAAGAGCTGTTGGATTATGCTAGGAGAGAAGTAGTCGATATTCGCGCGGATAATCACGATCTGGAGTTAAAAAATCAACAATTGGAAAGGGAGAACAAGGAGACTAACAGGGAGATTAATGATTTAGCCTTGCAGGTACAGAGGCTATTGCAGCGAGATTTGGCACAGGAAACAGAAGACGACATTGTCACATTCGACTCAGTTATCACTCTCCAAGAACAAAATCAAAAGCTGCTTCGTGAACACCATAGCATGTCGGAGAAGATTCAAGCTCTGGAAGATCACATAAATAATAATCCCGAGAAAGTTGAGTTGGGTCAACTGAAAGAAGAAGTGATTACTCTGAGAGAAGAACGTGAAAAGCAATCTAAGCTCGTAGCTGGCATTGTCCATCAACGTGACTTGTACCGTGCCTTGTTGTTTAAGAATGATGCCATTGGGGAGAACACCGGAAGCGAACTCGGTCTTGCCGATGCAAGCGGAGAAGAGCTATCCCTGTTAAAGGTCAAAAATCGTGAACTTGTCGAAGAATCTGCCAGGCTTCGAGCGGATCTAACTTCTTTTAAATACGAGAAAGATGCCCTAGAGGTTCGGGTGGCACGCCTAGATGCTCTCGCAGAAGAACTTTCTACGTCGAATGAACGTCTGCGTGGAGAACTCACAGCTGCAAATGCAATGACGGCTCGATTGGAATTCGATGTGTCACATTTCAGAGGACGCTGCGAACGATTAGAAGCATCGCTAGATGCGATCAAGGAAGAGAAGGAATCAGAGGCTAATAGGAGGAATCGCATGGAAGAGTTGAACGCAAAACTTCAAGTGCATCTTGACGGGGCGAGAGCTGAGTTGGCAAAGAAGCAACAACAGTTTGATTCGGTGAGTTGCCCTCTGTTGTGACATATTTTCAACTGCTATGCATGATTTTATATTCATCATATCTACCATTTTTTGAAGGCTTCTTCCAAAATGAAGATGCTAGAAATTCAGCTTGAGAATGCGAAGTCGTCTGAAAGTCGCATCGCACTGGAGGCCAATGAACTTCGTGCAGAAGTCGCCCGGCAAGGTGTTTTACTTGGAACTATCCAACGTATCGAGGCAAGTTTAGTAGCAAAATCGGACGGAGAACGGGTGCATCTCGAGCAAGAAGTGCAGCGCCTCACTGAAAAGATGTCAGACGATGAAAAGAAATACACCGAACATATTCTGAAGCTCGAAGGAAAAGTTGCTGATCTCGAGCTTAGTGTCAAGGATCTAGCGACTCAGAAAGAAGCTGCTGCTACAAGCGCAGCTGAACGTTCTGTCGAGGTATCAGAGTTGAAAGTTACAGTTCAAGAGGTAACGCTCAAACTGAAAACTGCAGAAAAAGAACTCGCAGTTGCAAAACACAAGCTTGGAGATATCACAATTGATTCTAGCACCGAAGAGGCTCTTGAAGCGAAGGTTGCGACCTTGAAATCAGAGCTCGAGTTCACCAAGTCCGAACTCGAGAAGTCAAGGGAAAGGATTGCCAAGTACCAAAGCATCGCCAAATCGAGTGAAGACCAACTTGCCGAGATCACTGCTGTATCTACGAAATACAAGGAAGAAACCGAAGCAAACCTTGAACGACTCAAGCAATCCGAAATATCCCAAAAAGAGATGGTTGCAGAGTTGACCAAAGATCTCATGGAGCACCGCGGTGAAAAGGAAAAGGCTGTCAACGAGATGAAGTCTAAGATTGAATCACTGTCAATTCAGCTAGCAAGTGCTAAAAAGGATGCTTCGGATGCTATTCTTCGCATGGAATCACTGAGCGTCGAAATGAAATCTTATCAACAAGATGCCATAAGTGCGCAGGTGAGATTCTCTTGTCAAGATGCGTTCACATGAATCTCTTGCTCTCGACGATTAATGACTTCACTAATTTTTTTCAGAGCAATTACGAACGTGAATTGGCCCTTCATGCAGAAGCACGCACTGCTCTTAGAGATTCTCGATCCAAAGCTGAATCTGAGCAAGCACTACGCGAGTCAGCTGAAGCTTCACTCCTTTCAAGCAAATCTGAATTCGAAGCAAAAGAATCCACTTGGCGGGGAGAGAAGATCAAATTGGAGCAGTCTGCCCAGCAAGCAAAGGCGAGGCTCGACGATTTGCAGCGACAAAATCACCTTCTTCATGAGCAACTGACTAATCTCTCTGAAACCGTTGATAAATTCCAAGCGGACAGGACATCTCAACTCGTCGGGGAGAAAGATGGATCTGTTGACAAGCAGCTTGCTGATTTCCGTGAGCTCCTTCAATTCAAGCAATCGGAATGTGTTATGCTCCTAGCAGAGTTGGCATCTTCTAAACGTGCCACAGAGCGAGAGCGCACCGCATCCGAAATGGCAAAGAAAAGTCTCGATGAAGCTCGATCAGAACTTAAAATGTTGCGTGAAAGCTGCAAGGAAAGTGATTCATCTGCCTCAGAAAAGGAAGTGCATGATTTACGTAGCAAGCTGGAAGCTACCGGCGATCAACTCGTGCTTTTACGTGAGAGCAACGCTATGATGCGAGAGGAGACACAACGACTTACAAATAAACTTTCAGAACTTCAAACTGAATGCAATGAATTAAAAACTTCTGCTTCTCCCAATAATGAAAAATTGATGAAGCTGGAAGTAGAGAAGGCCTCATTAGAAGCCGAGAAAACCAGTCTCACCCGGGAAGTAGAAGCGTGGAAGAATCGAGTTCATAGCTTGGTGTCGAAATTCAATCAGGTGAGACTTTTCATTTCATCAAACTGGAAGCGGGTCAGTGATTGTCACTTTTCCTCAATATCCCCTTTCCTACGAGTTCAGATCGACCCAGAGGAACATGCTCGAGCCCTTGCAAGCATCGATAAACTGGAAGCTGAGATGTTGGTGCTCAAAGGCCAAAAGGAAAAAGCCGAATTAGACTCAGCGAATGCAAAAGGTGTTGTCGCTCGGTTGAACAAGGAGGCATCAACGCAAAAAGCATCCATTGATGCATTCAAAGCAGCCCTTGAAAAGACTAAGGCAGAGAACGAAAAATTGGCTAAATCAGCGCAATCAAACGAAGTCACAAAGAAAAAGATTGCTGAAGCCGAAGCCGCTGCAAAAAAGAGTGAGGATGCACTAAAGGATAAGATCACAGAACACGCCAGCGAAAGAGCTGTAGGTGGTCACATGATTATTTGTTCCGTATTTCTTTTTTGTTCTTACTTTAACTGTTAATATTTATGTACAATAGCGCGTCGACAACCTGAAGACAATATGCGCAAATTTGAAGGGTCAATTACAGGAAGCAAAGGAGGCAGAAGGAAAGGCCAAGTTGAATGCAGAGGCACTTCAGAAACAAATCGACAAACTGAATCAGAAGCTTTCTGAAGTGCCCCAATCTGCTGTTGCTGCCACTGCGCCCACAGAATCATCTCCCCCCTCTAGCACATCAGAGATTGCGCACATAGTAGTACAACCCAGGCAAACTGAAACTTTGGCCACCTCTGCTAATGAACCAGTTCAAACTGCCACGGATTCTCAGTCCAACCCTACTGCGGACAATTTAGCAAAGCCTCCCGCCGAGAACACACTAGAAATGTCATCTGCGAAGAAGAAGGTCAAGAAGCGCAAAGGGACTCCGCAAAAAAATGCGGACACTGTTGACGACAAGTCTGTTCCACCGTCCAAAAAACCAGCCACATCTATCGAACCAACCCTAGCTGAAGAACCCCCGCGCCAAGAACGTTCCTCACCAGCCCCCGGTTTTGCTCATCCTATTGCAATACCTGACGGCAACACTGCTCCTCCAGAAAAAGAAGTACTGCCAAAAATAGAACCGACACCATCATCAGCTGACCCACCGGCATCCCAAAGACCCGAAGTAAGGGATGCAAATGAATCATCCTCCACAACCAACGAGCCGAAACAAACCCCACAAAAAACGAAAAAAATGCCCGTAAAGAAGCTCACTACATCAATCAATTCAAGCCAGGCTCAGGAGCGAAAGGTAGGCTCAGTTGTCCCCAAGGAATCTTCATCAACAGCTCCGCCCCAGCCAACTGGCACCGTAGCAGTGTCTAATGCGGAGAAGAAAGAAGAGGAATTGAAGCGAAAGATGTTGCTGTTGAAAAAACGCAAGGCCGAAGCGCAGCTCAAGATTCAAGCTGCAGCTAAGAAGAAACTCGACGCCGAACCAACAGGAGCTGCTAACAATTCATCAGGCAAGTCACTCAATGAGTCTGACACATCAAGTTCTGCTAATCTTACTACAAAAGACTCGAAGTTAATTGATCAGTCATCAACCGCAGGGACCGGAGCATCTCCACCAACGCCAACAAGTTCAAAATTAATCACAAAATCTACTGCTGCAGCATCTTCACCAAAGCCCCTCCCCCCGGTGCCCGAGAATGACCACTTGATTGTTCAGCAAGATTCCAAACACGCTGGATCAGTCAAGGAGAAAGAAAGTCTGTCAACTGAGACTGCTCCTGCCGTCTCTCCTGCACCTCTAACATTTGGTTCTAGTAGCACAGTCGTGGGATTGGGTGTTCCATCTAACTTTCCACTACAAGCGGAACCTACTTGCCCAAAACCTTCCTTCGGAGCCTCAAGCACACCATCAACGCCATTTATTGGCTCATCTACGCCTTTGGCACTTGGAACGGAAACGAAGAAACCCGAAGAAAGGACAGAAAACGCGGTCGCATCTGCAATGCAACCATCTGCTGGATGTAGCAGTACTTTCCTCAACTTGACACCGCCAGGGAACTCCGACAAACCAACACAATTTGTGTTTGGAAAGTCAGCAAACATTACACTCCCAGTTCCCGCCCCTTCTGCGCTAAGCGTTTTAAGTCAAAAATCCCAGACACCATTTGGGTCTCCTTTCAGCGTTGGTCCTCCGTTTGGTAACAATGCTGCTGAGTTGAATCCGTTGGTTTCTGTGGCTGAGAAGTGTCCAGAGCCCAAGGGACATACTGAGAAGTCAGACGACAATGTCGAAGAAGGAGAAATTGAAGAAAAACCTTCTACGTCTGATAAGGACCCAGTTGCAAAGAAAGCGTGAACGTGATAATCGTGTTTGGTGCAATTTGAGCTGGAGAGTATCGATCCAAAATAATTGAATTCTTATGTGTACTCATTCTTTTCAACGCCGGTGTCGTGGCACCAGTTTTCATGCAGCGGCATCATCTTTCGATGAGTTGTTTCCCATGACTGTGTATTGTTTCAGCTTTTGAAGATTTTACCTGTTATACAAATACATGGTCGAATATCCTTGGCGTTAAACATGCATATATTAGAATGAGATTCAGATATACAACACACCCAAATGTTAGGGTTACCCATGCTTTTTCATTTTTCTTTGACTTTTTCTGTCGAACCAACGCTTTAAATTCCGAATCTTTTTATTAGCAGTATCCAATTCATCCCTCAAGGGCAATTTCTCTAACTCGACCGGTTGCCACGGAGTATTCTGTTTGTGACAAAACGTTTTTCCTGTAGAACCACTCCTAAATCGATCTTTGAGATTTCACCATTAAGGCAGGATGAAAGACATGCCATATGAAATGATAGGCGTGATGGAAATAACCAGAGCCCACAATTGACTGTGCATTTCCTCTAATTTCCCTTCCCTTAACCCATCGTCAATATCATTGATGACGTAATATTTTTTTGCTAGTAATCATAGAAAAACTCAATGAATTCGCCATGGCAATGTCTCAAGTAGAAAACTCTAGTAAAACAGTTAATGGCAAGTTTGACCCTACAACATCATAGAATCGTTCATGATACATTTCTCCCATATAAATCAGTACAAAGACCGCACCATGATATGTCCCGAGAATCTGTAAAGTGTGGCCTTCACACCGTGGTTTTGGATTTTTAAAGCTAGTGAATCTCATAATAATAGTAACAAGGTCATTTCGAGGGTCATTTCATGGTAGTACGGTGATCGTTTATCGCGCTTGAGGTCAGGGGTTGATGGGTGGAGATTGTTTAGGCTGGTGTGATTCATTTGTTAGGCTTGTGAGAAACAAAAAGGTTTAGAATGGGCTAAAAGTTGAGGGGGCATATTCGCGACCCCATTTAGGGGTGATTAGGGTCGCGGAGTAGCACAATGTCACTTAAAAGAGGTCTAAAGAAAATTTTGGTGGACCCTATATAGGGGTGAATAGGGTCGCGAAGTAAATGGGTCTAAAGACCCCTAAGTGGGGTCGCGAACTGTCTATCCCTCTCTAGCACTAGATTGGCCCTTTCATGAAGTTTGATCTTGCCAAATCTTGCATGTGATCAATGATATCCACTCATTTATCAATCTTGCCAAAAGGCACTTTCATCAATCTTGTGAAATAGCCATTTTGTCAGTTTTTTCTCTCATCATAAATCAGTTATATCATTTCAGAGAGTGAGTATACAACAAGTAACAGTGATAGTACCATGTCATTCAATAATTCAAATGCAGCAGAGATGAAAGTGAGGATTGAAGGTCAGAGGCAGATGGCTTTCATCAGGCAGGAAGTTGAGAAGGCCAAAAGTACCTTGTTTGAGCAGAAGGGCTTTGTGGAGAAATGCCTTGAACAGGAGAAGGAAAAAGTGTTTAACTGGGTAACCAATCAGATTGCAAGAGTTCAGGAGGAAGAGATAAAGCTGAGAGGCCAGAAGGAGGAGCTATGTGTGGAGATCCTTCATTTCCGTAAGCTTGTTGCTGATGTTAAGGAGACGGAACCAGTTGCTAAGAAGCTATTTCAGGATCTACAAAAAGCTAATGAAGAGATGCTTACTAACCTCAAGAGGTCTCATGAAGTAATGCAAGGTCCCGGTCTTTCTACTTCGCTTCAAGTGGCCAAGAAAGCAGCAGCAGCAGTGACAGTGACTCCTACAGCTACAGCAAAGTATGATGCTGTCGAGCCTAAAAATCCTTATGCAAAGCCTCCTGCTGCTACTGGTGGTGGTCTTAGTTTTGGCCACAATAAAGATGAATATCATGATGATGAGATGGATAAATTACTTGCCAATGTGGATGTTGACATGAACAAGGTTGCAGCTGCCCATACCCTTGTAGCTGTCGGAAAAGCTGTTCGAAATTCTATTTTAGCTGAAGCTGAGGCTAAGGATGAGAGTGAAGATCAGACAAATGCCGTGAAGGGTAGTCTTAAGAAGGATGAAGATTATGTTGGAGCCAATTAGTACTCAAAGAAAGACATTGTGTTTGCCCTGTGTTATGAGTGATATCAGATGCTGTAATTGAACTATGAATTAAACTCAATTGATCTGAATCTGACACTGACATATTCTTACCTGTATATTGCGCTTAGGACTATTTATTCATCATCCGTCTTAATCTTCAGTCATGAATTCATCAAGCCCACAAAACTATGAGCGAGATGTTCATGACAGAGCTCGGATGACTGCAAATAATCGAGCATACTTAGCAAGGCTATCTCCTGAGCAAAGAGCTGAGAGAAATGCAAGGATAAGAGATCAGCTATCTCCTGAGCTAAGAGCTGAGAGAAATGCAAGGAGAAGAGATCAGAATGCTCAGCTATCTCCTGAGCAAAGAGCTGAGAGAAATGCAAGGAGAAGAGATCAGAATGCTCAGGAAAGAGCTGCAGAGACTCCAGAGCAAAGACAAATCAGGCTGCAGCGCGACCGCCAACGGAGAAGAGACAGAGAAACACCCGAACAACGAGCCAGGCGAGAGCAGAGAGAGCGTAGTGCTTTGGAACGTCAAAGAGAGCTTGAGAGAAGGAGAGCCCTGGTCCAAGCACGCCTTCAGCCCGCTATGAAATGCAACATGGATACCATCATGCTCTTTGATGACGTCCATTCTTACTACAACGCAGGCATGTGCAATCATTACTGCTGCCACTGCGGTTCACTTGGATTTCATGCAGAAAACAGAGGAACTGTTAATCAAAGGCACCATGGTATACTCTGTTGCAATAAAGGAAAAATCATGCTGGAAGATTTACCGGAGCTTCCTCCTACTATGATGCATTTCTTCACCTCAGATGATGCTGTGGCAAAGCGTTTTCGTAAAAAGATTTGTCAGTTCAATGCTGGAATGGCAATGGCGTCCTTTCAGGCGAATGAAAGAACAGTTACAAGAGGCGTACCTGGAGCTTACAAAGTTGTTGGTCAGGTTTATCGAAGAATTGGAAGCTTGATGCCCGATGACAATTCCAATGCAAAGTGTCTCCAGGTGTATTTTCTGGATCCAGACTACCAAGCAAGTCTTAGAGCAACCAGATACAGTGCAGAAGGAGCTGGTCCCAATCAGATGGATGTTCAGGTATTCCAGAGGATTCATACTTTGTTGACACAGGAGGCACATAATACATACATCTCCTCGTTTTTGACAGTTTCTGAATGGATTCAACAGTCTGGGCACAATCCCGAGGAAATCAGCATAGAGTTGCATGAAACAGAACGCCCATCGGGAGGGCAGCATCCTGGCCGTTATCATATGCCCACTGCTCCAGAAGTATCTGTTCTGCTTTCCTCCAGAGAGCAAATGGCATCAAGCAAAGCATCAATTGTTTGTTCGGTTAGACCACAAGCTAATGAAGAGGGCACAGAGCAACTACACATAATCAGAAATCACCATCGTTCGTATTCACCTCTTGCTTACCCAGTATTTCATCCGGAAGGTACTGATGGATGGCATCTTGACCTCAATTCTAGGAATTTCAGTCATGCAAGATCGGTCACTCTCAACGAATACTGTCGGTGGCACATGGCCCGTGATTTGCATCTTCACTTGGGACAGAAACTTTATCAGCAGTGGATTGTGGACAATTGGGCAAGGGAGGAGGCCCGCAAGCTTGATTACATAAGAAACAACCAGAAGCAAATACGAGCTGATTTGTACAAAGGGCTCCAAGATGCAAACAACGGCAATGAGATTGATCGAAGTGGGAGAGTGTTCATACTGCCCGCAACCCATACCGGCTCGGACAGATGGTACCACAAGTGGTACAAAAACGCGATGCACCTGGTGTTGAAAAAGGGAAAACCAACTTTTTTTCTTACAATGATGATGGATGTTAACTGCGAAGAAGTAAGAGCTCACCTAAGGCCCGGTCAAAGTCCATACGATCGACCTGATATCATCTGTCGCATTTTCGAGATGAAACGTAAAGAACTTCTGCGCCTAATCAAGGAAGAGGGAATTTTTGGTCATTGTGTTGCGCATGTTGCTGTGATTGAATTTCAAAAGCGAGGCGCTCCTCATATGCACTTACTCTTTTGGATTGAAAACTTTGATGAGACCCCACAGAACATTGATGATGTTATTTCCGCAGAAATCCCTCCCGAGGGTGCTCCAGGTAGCAAAGAGAGGGAGCTTCATGAGTTGGTAATGAAGCACATGATCCACGGTCCATGTGGCGACGCATTCAGGAATAACTTGTCTTGTATGAAGAACAGCAAGAATGGAAAATGCGGAACTTTCCCAAATCTTATGACATTGTTACCAGTGTTGGAGACGGTTGCTTCCCAAACTATAGAAGACGATCGCCTCAGGAGGGTGGAAATACAGGTACCAAGTATGTACGTGGATCAGAGACAACCATATCAAATAGATGGGTCGTGGCATACAACGCTTACCTGCTGCTCAAGTTCAAGTGTCACATAAATATCGAGTATTGTCACACAGTTGCCTCCATCAAGTACCTCTTCCTTTACCATTTCAAGGGGGAGGATATGGTGACAGTGGAAGGTCTGGACAGAGCTGATGAAATCCACTACTATGCCTCTCGGAGGTATGTAAGCGCTTGTCAGGCATACTGGAGATCTGCCGAGTTTGACATTGTCAAGATGCAGCCACCGGTCATGCAGCTGCCAATTCATCTGCCAAACCAGCAGATTGTTGTGTTCTCGCCAAACAGGAATTCTGTACAGAATGCGTTGGACAGAAATAAGAGGACAATGCTGACCTCTTTTTTTGAGACAATGGAGCGCTGTCCAAATGATCGTGACATGAAGTACGAAGATATGACTGAGAGGTACTCGTGGCATGCTGACAGTCGAATGTGGACTGATCGTCAGAGAGAGACTGGGACATTTGGAAGAATGGTGTCAGTCAGTCCAAACTTGGGCAATCTATTTTATATGAGGCTTCTCTAGAAACACAGGCCGGGTCCGACTTCATTTGAAGATCTCAGAACAGTAGAGGGAGAACTCTATCCCGATTTCAAGGGAGCATGCATTGCGATGGGGCTATGTGACGATGACAGCCAATGGATTCAAGCAATGGAGGAGGCGGTCCAAATATCTCACCCCTTTGTAATCCGGGAGCTGTTCTGCAATATACTTCTTCACTGTCATCCGACTGATCCAAGAGGAATTTTTGATCAATTCTGTGAGAGCATGAGGGAAGACTTTGTGAATCGTCGTGCAGGAGTTTTAAATTTGAATGACATTCAGATTGAAGCATCTGCTCACAATGACTTACTTTTGGCGCTCAATAATACTCTTGAAGATCAAGGCAGATCAAATTCTTATTTTGGGCTTGATATGCCAACAGAGGAAGAATTAGAAGAAATATATGATGAGGCCGAGTTTGATCCTACTGCTGAGTCGTTCTTCAATGAATGTTCTGAACTACTGAACAATGAGCAGAGCACGATTTTTGAAACCATCAAATCGCATATTGATAATGAAGAAGGAGGGCTGTACAGCTTTGACGCACCAGGTGGCTCTGGCAAAACCTTTCTAGCCAATGTGCTTTTAGCTTATGCAAGGAAAGACAGTAAAATTGCTCTGGCAACAGCTATGTCCGGTATTGCAGCCATATTGTTGAGGCTGGGAACAACATTTCACAGAAGATTTGGGGTACCTGTTCCATGCATGAGTGATTCTTCCTCTCAAATAAAACTCAATTCCAAGGAAGCGCTTTTGATTGTGCGGTCTGTTGTTCTGATGGTTGATGAAGTCTCTATGATGAACTACAGGCTTCTGGACCTGCTCGATAGATTTCTGAAGGAATTGATGGGGAACAATAAGTACATGGGAGGTAAACTTGTGATTCTGATGCATGACTTTTGCCAGATCCTACCAGTTATTCCTCAAGGAAGCCGAGCAGATATCATCTCCGCTGCAGTAATCAACAGTGAGATTTGGAGCCATGTCGTCCCTCTCAAATTAAGACAGAATATGAGAGTCCAAAAGATGATTCAGCAAAATACATGTCCAGAGCAAGTGCGTAAATTACAAGACTACTCACGTTGGCTTCTTGATATGGGTGATGGAAAGCTACCCTCAGCTGTGCCAAATGTTCAAGGCATAATTGAAATCCCCAGTCAAATGGTTTGTAAGACTCACAAAGAGATGGAAGATAAGGTGTTTGACAATTTCCTCGATAATTACAATGATCCTGCGTACCTTCAGACTCGCGCCATTATGTCATCAACTAACGATATCATCCAACAGAAAAACTTTGAAATGGTTGAGCGATTGCCAGGAGAAATGATCATTAGCACAAGTATTGACACTTGCGTGGAAGACAGTGATGTTGCCACCTTTGATGCAGAGATTTTGAATAAGATCAATGCGTCAGGAATACCTCCTCATAGGATTGCATTGAAAGTTGGAGCCTGTATCATTCTGATAAGAAACCTAAATGTGAAGCATGGACACTGCAATGGGACCAGATATATCATCATTGAGCTCACCCCCAGATTGATCAAAGCCCGAAAGTTGAGCGGCGGCCGTAACTCAGAGATTCTGATCCCACGAATACCAATGGTATCCAGTGATACTGACTTTCCCGTCCCTTTCAAGCGGTTACAATTTCCTGTACTGTTAGCATATTATTTGACACTCAATAGAGCGCAAGGCCAATCTTTGGACAGAGCCGGTATTTACCTTCCCAAAAGTGTATTCTCGCATGGGCACTTGTATGTTGGATGCTCCCGGTGTGGCAACCCTGACTGTGTTTTTATGTATGCTGATCAGAGTGAATTTGACAGTATGAGACAACATTTGTCAAAAGACAAGACTTACACCAGGAATGTTGTTTACCCTGAGATATTCCCCTCAGAATAAAAGTAGCGTGTAAAAAATTCATTAGAACGCCTCAAGTTGCACTTTCGTTTTGATTGCTCCTTCAAATTGCAGTGTCGTGTGCTGTCTACTTTTGTAGATCATCGTGTCATCGCATTACTCACCGGGTTGATTGTCGCATTATGTTTATTCTTACGCCTCAATGGGACTAATTTTTTGGAGAGGCTGTGCTGTATTAATCGTATCTTCGCGAATATTCAAAGTAGCCACGCAACCAATAGGTGAAAAAGATAGCTCTCGCCGAGACAAATCGAATGGCGGTATGGTTTGCTATTGAATTTTGAAAACTGACGGAGCTACAACCCGTGGCGTGGGATGGACAGGTCTGACTATTTTTTGGAGAGGCTGTGCTGTATTAATCGTGTCTTCGCGAATATTCAAAATAGCCACGCAATCAATAGGTGAAAAAGATAGCTCTTGCCCAGACGAATCGAATGGCGGTATAGTTTGCTATTGAATTTCGAAAACTGAAGGAGCTACAAACCGTGGCGTGGGATGGACAGGTCGGACTGTTTTTCTTGAAGAGACTGCGCTGCATTGATCACATCTTCGCAAATATTCGAGATAGCCACGCAATCAATAGGTGAAAAAGATAGCTCTCGCCGAGACGAATCGAATGGCGGTATGGTTTGCTATTGAATTTCGAAAACTGACGGAGCTACAAACAATACAGTGATGATGACATGAGGGGGGGATGTGGGGAGGAGATAGGAGTTCAGTAGTGGTGCAATCTCATTGTGTTGGGGATGATAATTCATGGTTGGGCTGTTGGTGTTACATTAGGGTTGGTGTTGTGTAATGAATATGCCTGTGGAAGGGTAATGGTAATACCATACCATAGTGTAAAGAAAAAATCCATGTTCTATGACATGCTTCGTCCCATCCTTGAAGCCCAGGGGGGGAGATGCATCCTAGGGGGGTCAGGTGGGGCTGAAGGAACATAGTATTTCCCTCTAAAAATCGACCAAGTAGGGCTGAGGAAGCATGATTTTTCCCTCAGACCACCAAGTCAGCTCTTAGCACAGATACACACAAAAATAAAGCTCAATCAGATCTCAGACACAACAACATATCAACATCAACATCAAAATAGTGATCAATGCAAAATATTTAAGTTTACAGCTAAAATAATACATAATGTTACCTATTGCAAAATTTATGGATCAAATATTTTTGGCAGTAACCTGGATTGGCGCAACACACGCTTGCGCTAGCCAGGCGTAGCCTGCTAGTTCTTTCGAGAGGAAAAAGTGGTCGTGATGATGGAAAAATGTTCGACAATTCTCCCATTGCTCCCCGCCTGCTGCTAGCTCACGTGTGAATGAAGTATATATGGTACTTAAAGGTACCATAACTCAAAACAATTCTACTCTACGTATGTTGTATGTAGCAACTCTATCACATGTGGGACCTCACTACTAGCGTACACGTCTAGATTTCCCCTACGGAATCATATACTCGAGTGACTAGGTAACAACTTCCTTAGTTGATAATATACTCCAATGACTGACAAAATGACTTGCAAGCAAGTCAGAGTTTGATCGATTTTATGCGTTATTGTGAGGGACTTGAGAGAGGTGGAAACGAGAATTCGTCCTTTCTCGTGTGGCATCATCTGGTGGTCTTGTGTTCCATTGATTGAGCGTGTCAAAAGTGCTTTAAGATAAACACCACGTTCTAATAATATATCCTATTTCATTTTGGGGTACCGTAGCCAATCTTGGCCAACAGCCCACCCAAGCCCTCCAACAGCAACACAAAAGCCGTTCATTACTAGGTAATCATTCTCTTTGTATTGTAGTGCGGTGCTGCGGCAGGCGTCGCCATCTCTTGTATTAGAATCTGTCAGGTCTACAGCACAAACAGCGCCGACGTCGGCTCCTTGTCAGGCCAGCCCCGTGGCGTGCATTCCCTCAATCCCGTCGAACAACGTGCAACGTGCAACGTGCAACGTGCCTTCATCCATGTCGCCGAGAACGCTAATGCCGACAGCGACACGAGCCATTGCGGCGTGTCTCCTCCTCCAAACACTGGCAACTCCATCGAACGCTCTCATCGAGCCTCCTCTGACGTCGGATTCCATTTCCCGGAATTCCTACGTGGATCCCTCCTTAGGAACGACGGCCACCATCGAATTCGTACCGGCGTCCGACATCGTCCCTCCCGCCTTTTTGCTCGACGGCAACGACACGGCCATTCTCGACGCGGGCGGTGCGACGGTGGCCTCCCTCGCCGGTCTGTCCGCTCTCACCTCTCCTTGGACCGACACCAAAATCGATCTTCGTTCCGGACGCCCCGCCAAGATAGATTTGAACTTGCCCCTCTTTCCAGGACCCGCCAACGGACTGCTTCGAAGGGTTCTCGTCGACGGCGACGTCAACAATGACGATGACGACAATGAAGACCGCGTCGAAACGGAATCCTCTCCCATCATCGATTGGGCCATTTCGGGAATTCGAACCCATCTCACGCGAAGCGACGTGGCGTCCTCACTCATGGTCGACGCATCGGAATTGTTCGGAACCGATACCGTACGATACGCGATGCACGGACACGATCGTGATGGGAAGCAGCTCATTCAACTTCATTTGGGGAGGACGCATCGATCCATTCCTGTGCGAGGTTCCAGGGCATTTGCTACCGTCAAGAATGGGAATTGGATTCATTTTGGATTGGAGAAATGGGGGGATGTCGTGGATGAATGGGGGATGGAATTGGATGTGGTGCCCACTTTGACTGCGAAGGAGGCGAGGGTGCGCTTGAGTCAATGGGCCGAGGAAGATTTGGCGCCGGAGACCGAGAATGTCAACGATGATAACTACAACGACAGCAATGACACCAGAACGAGGACGAACAGGGGCGAGGATCGACACCTCTCAGATTTGTTTCATCACGACCAGGGTGCAGATCGACACGGACCGGAATTGGAAATGGACGTTTTGGATCTATGTGAACCGCAATTGCAGATTCTGACTTTGGACAACAATCACGACGATGAGAGCAACGACAGTGACAACAACGTAAACAGGGAAAGAAACAGAAACAGTCGTAGACTCAAAAACAAGAACAAGAACAAGACAAAATCGTCCATACGAAAACATAAACGAAAAAACAAAAATGACAACAACGGCGACGACGACATTGACATCCTAGAGACCACCTCGCAAGAACCGCCGACATTTCCAATCGGAAACGGATACAAACACGCATTAGTATGGAGAGTATGTCCAAAATTCAAACACCAAAACCAAGAAATCATGGAAGGACTCGTCGATGCCCACACCGGACGTGTATACTCCTTCGTCGATACCGTCGATTACTTCATGGGCGTGGGAAGCGTATACCCCGTATCGAACGACGGAAAAGTTCCCGATGGGGTCTTGCAACAACGGTGGCCCATGCCTTATTTGCACGTCCAGGGCGTTGCTGGTGACAGTGGCGAAGGAGAAGTCGTCGTTAGCGAGACAGGGGGAAATTATTGGAGTTTGGGGAATCAAACCGTGTCCTTGCGGGGAAAATACGTCGCCATGGCCGACAGGTGCGGAAAGGCAGAAATGACCGTCCAGGGTAATTTCGATTGGGGCGGTACCAATGGAACGGATTGCACGACTCCCGGATTCGGGGGTGCAGGGAATACGCAGGCGTCTCGCAGTGGGTATTATGAATTGAATAGAATTATTGAGATTGCTCGATCGCATTTGCCGCGGAATGGATGGTTGAAACGGCAATTGACTGCCAATATGAATATTCCGAATTCATGTAATGCCTTTTGGTGAGAGCATCAAGCGTTTCATCATGTTGTTACGACTGTCGCATCGCATAGATTCCACAATGAACCACCCACGTGATTTCATTCATTTTTTCATTCAGGGATGGCTCGACAGTTAATTTTTATAGGAGCAGTGGTACGTTTCTGACAGCGCTCGAAAATTCTTCCTTTTGTTCCCAGTCCAACATGTGCCTCATGATAACATTCCGTTGTCGTGGGAATACATTACAGCCTCCTGCGCAAACACGGGAGAAATTGCAGGAGTTTTCGATCATGAATGGGGGCATGGTCTGGATAACAACGATGTGTCTCCAACGATAGTCGAGGTAAGTTTATGCGCCGGTAAAATTTGATCTTTGGTATTCGTGTGCAGACATGTAATTCTCAACAAATTACTCTTCGATTCCTGTCATGGCATCATGTAGCCATCTGGAGAAGGGATTGCTGGTAAATTCGTTTTTGTGCACTGCTTTTGAATGAAAACTCCTACAAAATCGTTTATCCTGAGTCGTTCGTTTTCTTCATAGATATCTACACTGCGCTGCGAATGGGAGATAGTTGCATTGGTAGAGGCTTCTTCTACACTCCATGCACCGGGTTTGGTGACAAGTGTATTAACGATTGCACCGGAGGTAAGCACTTCCACTCATACCATGTGTTCCTTCCGTTGCGCCTATTTCGACCAACCGTATCATCATTCTATGCTTTAACAAGTCCGAGATATCGATTATGAACAGCACGAAAGTGGAAAACCACATACCCTTACTTGGACGAATAAAAACTGCGGTCAGACCAATGTGAGCAATGATGTGGGCACTCTCAAATGATTTATACTTTCATTTCCTTCACTTCGACTCCGATTCTTACACATTGTGATGTGGCTGTATATTTTCAATCGCGCAGGTTCACTGCAGAGGTAATTGGTTTTCATTTAATTGTATCATCCAGCCCGCTTTCATGTCGACTCACAGACCTTGACACGAATAACTCTTATATGATAGGCCTTGTATACTCGGAAGCGGTTTGGTCACTATGGAAACGAGATCTACCTTCATTCTATGGTTATGACGACAACACATCACTGGAAATTGTTATGCGCTTGACCTTTATTGCAGCTGGAAATGTTGCTACTTGGTATTCCGGAAGTCCTCCATATGGAGGCTGTGGAGGTGGTTCGGGATACCTTTCTTACTTGCTTGCTGACGGTACGTGAATACTTGTGTGTTTGATGTTTTTCCCTGCTCACGCAGTTCATCCTTATTTCATTGCTCTATACTTGTTCACTCAAGATGACGACGGCGACATTACGAACGGCACCCCACACATGCAGGCAATATTCGCTGCTCACAATCGTCAAGAGATTGCATGCGACACACCAACAGTTCAAGATTCTGGGTGCTCCGGCACTCCCAGAGTAGCACCGGAAGTTACCGTTATTTCAGGGTCGATGCAAAACATCATTACATGGACTTCTGTCAGTAATGCAACTAATTATCATGTTTTCCGCACCGAAGGCGTCTATAAATGTGCGCAGGGGAAGGTTCTCTTGGCTACTCTACCATCTGATACACTCAACTTTACAGACACTGGATTGATGAATGGGCGCGAATATTTCTACATTGTTATTCCAAAGGGTCACGATGATGCTTGCTTTGGTCTTGCCTCAGAATGCATTCAAGCCTCCCCCTCACAAGGCCCAGGCTACCAATTGACTTGCCGACCAGAGCTTGTCGTGCTCAACAAAGCAGAGGAGCGCATCAACGCCACCCACTTGTGCACACTTTTTGCGATGTCTGATTACACCGGCGCCATTTCCCTGACATGCGCAGGAATGACCGGTGTTGAGTGTACACCACCCTCGTCGATAACATTATTACCCGGTGATGAATATATACATGCTCAAATATCGATCAACGCCACAACTTCGACATCCGTTGGTGGCGGGCAATTGTACGTGTCAGCAACAGATGGGACTACACAAAGAAACGCTCATATTTCGGTTTTGGTAGTTACTCCAGGCGGAACACAAACAGGTAACTTTCAATGGTTCTCACATTTTCTTCCATTCAATACGTTTGTTTCTTCATCTTTGTATACTTCAACGTATTTTTTATTTGCGTAACTACAACCCGAAGCGGCATACGATCCTTCTCTTGGTGTACCGGCTTGCTTTGCATCTGGCACCGAATGCTCATCAGGAGATTTGCTCGACGGAAGAGGAGATTCTGAAGTCAATTCGCCAAACATATTGGATGATTGTTTTGATGGGCGCTGGGGGACCTATCATATTCATCCATCTAATGACAAAATCGTCATTAGGTCAGGCAAACTGGATGGAACTGGCTCTGAGCTCGCAATCACTGAAAGATCGTATGCCACAATCAGTGCGACTGTTTGGTCAACTCTTGCCGCGAGCTGCTTCGCTGATTTTTACTACACTACTGACGTCTCTGCCGACCCAACGTGGAAATATATTGGAACTGCTGCAACGACCAAGGCTAGAGCGTCAGAGGTCCTAGAAGTAGATTACAAGCTCCCAAAAGGTTTAAAGCAAGCTGTGAGAGTCAATTTCAGGTATTTGGGGTCTCCTTCGACGTGTCCTGGAGGAGGATTCCGAAACTATGGTGATCCCGACGACCTAGGTAAGGTTTCTATAAACCTCTCTGAATTGCACGCTGCCACCGTCAAACAATGACTTAAATCACTGCCCCTTCTGATGAAGTGTTTATTGCCAAGGAAAGCGAATTTTACATTGAATGTCCTGATTGGTTGGTTGTGGTAGAGAAATCAGATGCACCAACCACAATAAGTAGAAACTGTACTCTGACTACCTCTTCTACATTCGTCGATACAGTTTCCTTTTCTTGTAATGCAACTGCACTAGCTGGTGTTGATTGTATTGCTCCGCCTGATATAAATGTAGAAAGTGGCACTCAGGTGAATGTGAGTTATGTCATCAAAGCAACCGACTCAATAGCCACGGGCGAGACCAAGGAACTTTTCATTTTTGCTAAGTCTGGAGCAGTGTCATCAATGTCATCTATTCCAATGCTTGTCGTTAGTTCAGGGGGGGCCCAGGCAGCAGCGTATGATGGGCAGCTTGGCGCGCCACGCTGTTTTGCCAAAGGCACTGAGGTAAGAAGAAAGTAGTGGCTGCAATTTTATCGCTCTTATGACATTTCGAGTAATGATCAACATCTTTCAACTTTCGTCAGTGCTCTTCGGGTGAGCTTCTTGATGGTCGTGGTGAAGTGGGGCCCGAACCCAATTTCCCAAATACATTAGACACTTGTACTGATGGCAATAACGGTACTTACCATGTTGATGAGCAATTGGACAAAATTGTGGTTCGATCCGGCAAGTTAGACGGCACAGGATCTGACGCATTGCTTGCAGAGGGAGAGTATGCAACTATTATTGCAACGGTCTTTGCATATAATAACAAAGACCGAGCTGATTTTTGGTACACTAGTGACGCTTTCAATCCAGCATGGGTATACATTGGATCTGTCCAACCTCAACTTAAAAACACTACAGAGGTATTAAAAGTAGAGTATATCCTGCCACAGGGAGCGATTCAAGCAGTTCGCGTGAAGTATGATTACCTAGGAAATGTAACTACCTGCCCTGAAACTACTTACGGAGATGCCGATGATTTAGGTGAAAGGACGACGCTTTTGTTGCTTCGTGCTTTCTTTCATTACACTCACTGATTTTTTGGCCAATTGAACACGTCAACAGTCTTTGCGGTAAACTATACGCCGTTTTTCGTCTCGTGTCCGTCTGTCCGCGTCATTTTCAACAAGGAAGAGACCCCGATCAGCACCGAATTATCTTGCACCTTATTCGCCATGTCAGGTTTTGAAGACGCCGTTAATATGACTTGCGACTCGTCCGCACTCCGTGGACTTACTTGCACGACAGCATCACCAATTAGTATAGAGCCAGGTGCACTTAAGACGAACGTTACTCTTCTCATCGATGTGCTGTCGTCAGCCATCGTTGGTGAAAACGGCGACATTGTGGTTTCAGCAGCAACTGCGAACACCACGAAGACATCAAGAATTCCGATTGTAATTGTCGAAGGAGGCGGTTTCCAGGTTCGTTCTAGTCATGATTCCAAGCACATTTTTCTGAAAAAAATGTTTATTCTAACACCGCGGCTGCATCTTCAGGCTGCAGAGTATGATTCACAACTTGGGGCACCCCGTTGTTTTCTGTCTGGTAACGAATGTAGCTCCGAAAGTCTGCTCGATGGGCGTGGTACAGTAGGACCTGAACCTAATTTCCCCAATACACTAGACAATTGTAAAGATGGAATTTCAGGTGCTTACCACACGCATCCATCTCTGGATAAAATCACCGTCAAAAGCAAAAACTCGAACGTGGACTTATCTGAATACGAGGCAGTCACCATCTCAGCTAAAGTGTGGTCAACATTTGCTGACGATTTATTTGCAGACTTTTACTACACTGCATTCCCGGCGGATCCTAATTGGATTTTCATTGGGACGATGACAACGGCTCTACAAGCACAGCAGGAAGTGTTGGAGATTGACTACAATCTGCCACAGGGAACGTTGCAAGCTGTGAGAGTGCATTTTCGATATAAAGATCAAAGAAGCCCTTGTCCAAATGGCAATTACCAAAATTATGGTGATGCTGACGACTTAGGTGAGCTATTGAATTAAATTTTGATTCTGCGTACATTCTACTATCACATCATGTTAACGTTCAATTATGCCTTAGTTTTTGCTGTCAAATCGTCCCCGTTCACTTTCGAATGTCCCGAAACTGTACAGTTCAATACAAAAAACATTCCAGAGATTATAGATGTGGACTGCATGCTGTTTGTGCATTCGAACGTCAGTGGCACAATCGACCTCTCTTGTAGCTCCTCATCACTCAAAGGTGTTAACTGTACAACTCCTCCTACATATGATATTTCGCCAGGCGATTCAACAGCAAATGTAGGAGTCAGACTTGACGCAGACGCGTCCCTTAGAGTGGGCGAGAGCGGGGAAATTTTTGTTTCTGCATCTTATGGAGCCGTTTCAAAAGCTGCAGCCATCAAAGTGTTGATCGTAGGCCCAGGCGGCGACCAATTGGCCGTTTATAATTCATCATATGGCGCCCCTTTCTGTGATTTGTCCGCATCATCATGTTCAAGTGGAACTCTCCTTGTTGGTCGGGGCAGTGTTGGCCCAGAACCAAACGCTCCTAATTCAATTGACGGGTGTGAAGACGGTAACAAAGGAGTTCACCACCAAGACGAGTCGGTGGACAAGATTATTGTTCGATCTGGTCGCTTAGAGGGCCCTTCAGTTGGCACAATTAGAGAAGAAGAATACGTTACTATCATTGCCACTGTTTGGGCTTACAGCACCAACGATACAGCCGAATTCTGGATCACGTCCAACCCCATTAACCCTTCTTGGGATTACATCGGTTCTTTGAATGCTACCGTAGAAGATACGACAGAAGAATTAAAAATGGAGGTTAGATTGTCTAAAGGACCGACACAAGCAGTTCGAGTTGTCTTTCATTATCTATCAAATGCCAATCTGACGGCATGTCCTGGTGGATCATGGGATGACGTGGACGACCTTGGTGAGTTGTTTACGATTCATTTCGACGAAATCAATGGAGCACTCCTAGCTCATATTCTTCTCCTCGATCGAAGTATTTGTTGTGGATCCAGCCGATATCACTCTTTCATCTCCAACATCCTTGCCGACAACTTCTTTCACAACGAGTCCCATGGCTGGAAGCACAAGCGCTCCCTCAGAAAGCCCATCTGCTTCTCCAACATTACGACCCATCGTGAGCATTACGAATGCCCCATCAAGTAAAATACCTACTTCTCCCACTGCGGGTCCTATGGCTGAAAACACCAACGCTCCCTCGAGACGCTCGTCTTCTTCTCCAACCTTAAGTCCTGTCGCTGACAGTACGAATGCTCCATCAACAAATCCATCGACTTCTCTGACTGCGGGTCCTATGGCTGTAAGCACAAGCGCTCCCTCAAAAAACCCTTCTACTTCTCCAACCGCAAGCCCCATCATGAGCATTACGAATGCCCCATCAACTAACATACCTACATCTCCCACTGCGGGTCCTATGGCTGAAAGCACGAACGCTCCCTCGAAAAGCCCTTCTTCTCCTCCAACATCAAGTCCTGTCAAAGGCAGTACGAATGCTCCGTCAACGATTCCATCGACCTCCCTGACAACGAGTCCTACGACGGGAAGCACGAGTGCTTCCTCAGATAGTCCATCTGGTTCTCCAACCGCAGGTCCCGTCGCGGGAAGAACGATTGCCCCATCAAGGATCCCATCGACTTCTCCCACTGCGAGTCCTATGACTGGAAGCACAAGCACTCCCTCAAAGGGCCCATCCACTTCTCCGATAGCAAGCCCAGTGGTGGGCAGTACGAATGCCCCATCAACTAACATATCTACTTCTCCCACTGCGGGTCCTATGGCTGAAAGCACGAACGCTCCATCGAAAAGCCCTTCTTCTTCTCTAACCTTAAGTCCTGCCGCGGGCAGTACGAATGCCCCATCAGCTAACATATCTACTTCTCCCACTGCGGGTCCTATGGCTGAAAGCACCAAAGCACCCTCGAAAAGCCCTTCTTCTTCTCCAACCTCAAGCCCTGTCGTGGGCAGTACGAATGCTCCGTCAACAATTCCATCGACTTCTCCGACTGTGGGTCCTATGGCTGTAAGCACAAGCGCTCCCTCAAACAGCCCACCTACTTCTCTAACCGCAAGTCCAGTGGTGGGCAGTACGAATGCCCCATCAACTAACATACCTACTTCACTCACTGCGGGTCCTACGGCTGAAAGCACGAACGCACCCTCGAAAAGCCCTTCTTCTTCTCCAACCTTAAGTCCTGTCGTGGGCAGTACGAATGCTCCGTCAACGATTCCATCGACTTCTCCGACTGCGGGTCCTACGGCTGTAAGCACAGGCGCTCCCTCAAAAAGCCCTTCTACTTCTCCAACCGCTAGCCCATTGGTGGGCAGTACGAATGCCCCATCAACTAACATATCTACTTCTCCCACTGCGGG
>JALLPD010000023.1:0-16457 GCA_036940065.1 Cyclotella cf. meneghiniana
AAGTATGTGTCCAGCTAAGAGAAATACCACCCCGGTGTTATTTTCAATTTAACATAGGAGGTAGCAAGAAACATCTCCCAGCTGTACTTTTGGGGCGTGCGGGGCTCTGTTACGCCCGGATTTAGTTGGTGCATTAGTGGGCATGCAGTTTGCGTATTTCTTGAAGAAATGATGGAAATTCCATTAATTTTTGCGCCATTTACCCCCGAAATACGAAAAAGTATGCCCACAAATAATGCGCAGTACATATTCGTTCACTCGGGCGGACTGTTATTTTGAAAATGCGAACTCCGATCCTTACCATCAGGACATGACACAAATAGGTACCATAGGTAGTTTTTTTTGTATATGGGACAATACAGTACTTTAGGCGAATACCATCCATTGCACTGTACCACACTATATGGTACTTGAGAGAGGGTAAACTAATGCATCATCATCCATCAACTGCGATCTTGATAGAAATATGTAGAGAGCCATTACCATCTTATCCCACAAAAAATCAAGCAAACGAATTGAAAAGAGGTAAATTAATCAATATGACAAAACACACGAACAATGGATGACCGCTCCCTGAACAACGAAGAAAAGAAGGACGCATCTCATCATAATGCGCCCATTGTTCATGAGAACAAAAGGGCGGCAGAAACGAAAATCGTTGATGGCAATTGGGTAAGTGTCGAGAAGGAATCGACAAGATTTGTTGAAATGGTCGTATCCGTTCGTATACGCGAGTCATGCCCAACATCGTAAAACTTCATCGCTTTGCTCCTCTTCAATATAGGCGGTCGCTAGTGTATCCTATAGAACAAACGACATTGCATACATCTTTCCCATAACTCCATCCAGTCCCATGGGCGAAATCGTGGATGAATGGGCCGCCCAAGAAGACGCGCATGGAAATAAGAAATTTGTAAATCTCTGGGGCCAAGAACTAAAGGTGGTAGAAATGCAAAGTGAAGCCGGAGCTGCTGGAGCTCTGCACGGAGCATTGAATTCAGGCAGTCTTGCAACTACTTATACGGCTAGCCAGGTGAGCCATTCATCTGTCGACTGAATTTTGCGAGTTCTATGCAGCCTCTCGCTTACTTGTTCTATGACTGTTTTTTCGTAGGGCTTGTTGTTGTACATTCCTAATTTATACAAAATTTCTGGTTAGTAACTTGGTAGTGCTTGTCATTGATATTCAATGGAACATGCAGAAATAACATCTTTCAACGTTCGATGCCTTTCACATTACTTAGGTGAGCTGCTCCCTACAGTTATTCACGTTGCGGCCCGAGCACTTACCGGACAGGCGCTGAGTATTTATGGTGATCATTCGGATGTAATGCTCGTAAGAGGAACAGGATTGGCAATGGTCTCTTCTTTCAATGTGCAGGAGGCACATGAGTAAGTTTCTTTTGTGAACTATATCAGTGTAACAATAAGAACTGAATTAAGTTTTGCATGTTGCCCCGAAACTTCCTATTCAGCATGGCAGTGGTGACCCAAGTGGCCACTTTGAATAGCCGCGTTCCCTTCCTTCATTTTATGGATGGATTTCGCACAAGTCACGAGGTCAATAAGATCAGCTTGGTAAGCGATGAAGAACTGAGAGAGCTGATGCCATTTGACAAAATCGAGGAGCATCGTCAGAGGGCTCTTTCTCCATTGCATCCAAGGTAGGTCTTCCTGTGCTTATGGAAATTATTCCCTTTTCTGTCTCGTGATTGATTTTGTATGATTTAACCAATGTAGTCAACGCGGAACGGCCCAAGCACCAGATGTCTTCATGCAGCTCGTTGAAAGCAGTAACCAACATTACCAAGCAGTAAGCACATAGCGCAACATATTAGGCTGGATAGACTCTCTATTATTCCCTTATCTGTCAATATTTTTTTTTCGAAATCAACTCAAAGGTACCCTCCATTTTTAGACAAGCTTTGCAGGACTTTGCGTCTGTTGTTGGAAGAGAATACCACCCATTCGAATATCATTATTTCGGTTCAACAAGACCTACCATTGCAATCGTCACTATGGGCTCCAGTGTAGAGGTCGTGAAAGAGACGTTGAAACATATCAAGTCAGAACATGCCTGTGTAATAGGTGTGCGTTTATTTCGTCCTTGGGTGCCGGCAGATTTCATCAGTGTCTTGCCCCATAGCGTGAAACGTATAGCCACATTGGACCGTACAAAAGAAAGTGGAGCACAGGGCGAGCCGTTATACATGGATGTTTGTGCATCATTGATGTCTTGCAATCGTTATGGCGTTTTCGTGTCAGGCGGACGATACGGGTTGGCAAGTAAGGACTTTTCTCCTCGCATGGCTTTGGCAGTTCTTCAAAATATGCTGAGAAAGGATACTGCCAGCATTCAGCATCCTTTCACAGTTGGAATCATTGACGATGTTACCCATTTGTCGCTTTCTCTCGGAAAAGACGTCACTCCGTTATCAGATAACGTCACTCAATGTGTGTTTTGGGGCTTCGGTAGTGATGGCACGGTTGGTGCAAACAAAGAAGCTGCTAAAATCATGTAAGTAACTTGAATGCCATACACTGACTATGACTCTATCTCCTGTTTGGTTTTTGCCCCTTACTGTGCTCGCTATTCACATCATAAATCAGTGGAAACTCCCATCCAGATATGAAAGTTCAAGCTTATTTTGAATACGACGCAAAGAAGTCAAGTGGTTGGACGATTTCTCACATGAGGTTCTCTCCATCCGAAGAAATCAATGCTCCCTACAAGTAAGTTTAATTGGGTTTGAAGTCAGTTTGATCTCTTGCCTGTATTCTCTGAATAACATCGCATCCTTTTTGCTGCAATAGAATTCAAGATGCCCAAGCCAACTATGTAGCATGCCACAATGAATCCTACGTAGAAGCAAACAAGTTTGATGTCGTTAGATTCATCAAGAAAGGCGGATCCTTTTTCCTTAACACAAGGATTGCATCAATGGATCGTGATAAACACATAAAAGCCCTCGAAGACAAAGTATCTCCTAAGATTCTCCGAACCTTGTAAGTCAGTGCTGTTGAAGCAACGATGCAACGTGATGTAATGAGGGAATAAGCAACCTAATTATTGAATCGTTTCTCTTTTAGGGCTCTTCGTAAGGTGAACTTTTACATTATGGATGCTGGGCGGCTTGCGACAAAATATGGCCTGAAAGGGAGAATCAATATGATCTGCATGACTGTCTTCTTTCGTCTTTCTGGAGTTTTGCCACTAGACGAGGCTATTGCACTTCTACGCAAAGCAATAATCAAAGCCTACAGTAATAAAGGAGAGGAGATTGTTCAAAGGAATCTTGAACTCCTAAATGCTGTGTCAACAGATCCTCAGTTTCTTGTATCGATCGAGGTGCCATCAAGGTGGCGAAGAGCAACATTGACAGAGGAGCGGCGTGCATACTCTCATCGTCATATTGCCTTGATTGATGACGAGAAAACAAGAAAGTTTATGGAAGAAATCGCAGAACCCGTTTCGTGAGTGTTTATTGACTTTCTTGAGTTAATGGAGTACAAAGTCTTGCCGAGTCTAACTCTTGCCATCACCTGTGTTACAAGCAATCTTGAGGGTGATGACATACCAATCTCTAAATTTCTCGACAATGAAATGATTGGGGGCGTCATGCTGCCGGGAACAACTCGATAGGAGAAAAGACGACCGAATCCCTCTGCGTTGATTCCAAAATGGAATTCTAGTGCATGCACTCAATGCAATCAATGGTGAGAACGTCAAACACCGTCCATTCCATCTTTCTTACAATCTACTGCACTCAAACTTTTTCTTGTTCAGTGTTGCTGTGTGTCCACACGCTGTAATACGTCCGTTCATTGTCACAAGAGATGAGGCTGACAATGCTCCAAATCCTGACACATTTGTTACAGTGAAGGCGTTGGGAAACGACTTGGCTGGAAAGCGATACACCCTTCAGATTTCGCCTCTGGATTGCACGGGATGCAATGCATGTGTTCAAGCATGTCCTGAAGCCCCAAAGGCGTTGGAAATGCATGATGTTGAAGATGTCTTATCATCCGGAGGGGAGGAAAATTGGAATTATGCGGTGAATCTACCTGAACGTGGAGATCTTGTTGATAAATATACACTAAAGGGATCTCAATTCCAACTTCCCCTGATGGAGTTCTCAGGGGCCTGTTCCGGATGTGGCGAGACGCCCTATTGTAAGACTTGTGACAAATTTGTGTCCTTTGTTCTTTAATTAGATACCACTAACACGTGCCATAATGAATCATATACCATTTCAGTCAAAATGCTAACTCAGCTTTTTGGAGAGCGCATGATCATTGCCAATGCAACAGGCTGCAGCACAATTTGGGGTGGTTCCTTTCCATCGAATCCATACACTGTGTCACAGAAGACGAAGCGGGGTCCTGCTTGGGCGAATTCCTTGTTCGAAGACAATGCTGAATATGGCTTTGGAATGTTTAGCGCAATGAAACATCGAAGGCAACGGCTGATAAAACTCGTCGAGAACTATGTACATGAGGCTGAAATCACTGATGACTTGCAGCGCTCGAAAGAGGAGATTGAATTGCTCTCTCTTCTACACGAATGGCTTGAATTTCGCAATGAAAAGAGTGACAAATGCACACATCTATTTGACAAAATGAAACCGTTGTTCCAGTCATTGCTATCTTTGAAAGAAATGAAGCACTCAAATCTTGAAAAGATTTGGTCTGATCGAGATATGTTCCCAAAGTTAACTCAGTGGATTGTAGGAGGCGATGGCTGGGCTTATGATATTGGGTTTGGAGGTTTAGACCATGTTGAGGCCTTTCAAGCGAATGATGTAAATGTTTTAGTTGTGGATACAGAGATGTATAGCAACACTGGCGGGCAGCAATCGAAAGCGACACCTGCAGGCGCATCAGTCAAGTTCGCTATGGGCGGCAAGCAGCAGACAAAAAAGAACATGGGCGAAATATTCATGACATACGAGGTAAGATCTCTTCTGTCTACAGCTGTGAATACGATTGCGATGATACTTCCGCAGAGCTCATAGTTTTTGTTTTTGCAGCATGTCTATGTTGCATCTGTATGTCTTTCTAATCAGACGCAGCTCCTGCAAGCACTTGTTGAGGCTGATAAGCACGATGGCCCAAGCTTTGTTGTTTGTTATGCCCCTTGCATAAACCAAGGAGTAAGGTCAGTTTTGCAGTATCATGTAGATATTGCCTGTTTTCATATTTCACACATTTTCAATGATTACTTTGTTTACTGTAGGCCAGAAGGGTTGAATGACATGTTTGATGAATGCAAGTATGCAGTTGATTCGGGTTATTGGCCGTTGTATCGCTACAACCCTGCCTTACTAATTGAAGGGAAAAACCCGTAAGATTGTCATACTATCTGACTGTATGAATGATCGACAATACCTCATCTGCACTCTTTGCCACTTTGCGGTTAGATTCATTCTTGATTCAAAGAAGCTCAGGAAAGAGGTCACATCTTTCCTTAAAAGGGAGGGAAGATTTATCAATCTTCGGAAAGCTCATCCAGAGATTGCTGATGAACTCTTTGCAAAAATGAACCAAGATGTTCATCATAGAATGGAACTCATGCTGAATCGTGCAGCGGGATATAAGTCATTTTCCACCAAAGATGAGGCATCAGTTCAAGTACTCTTTGCATCTGAGACCGGTACAGCACAGCAGGTTGCCCGTGATTTTGCAGATGCATGTACGCTTTCTCATGGAGCCGATGCAATGAATGATATAGATATCAATGACTTAAATGGCACCACTACAATCTTCTTTGTTTCAACTTGTGGGCAAGGGGCCATGCCTCAGAATGCAAAAGCATTCTACAAATCACTCTGCGCATGCAATGAACCTTTTCAGGAGGGAACCAAATTTTCAGTGATGGGTTTAGGCGACAGTGAGTGATAAATGCATTTTATGTTGACACCCCAGATTATTCTTATTGATGTCGCTGTTTATTTTCTATTTTGCAGGTTCATACTACTTCTTTTGCAAAGCTGCAAAGGATATAGAATATGAAATGCTAAGGCTAGGGGCCACATCAATTCATCCTACAGGACTAGGTGATGATTCCGCAGAGGAAGGGTTAGATGACGGCCTGCACAATTGGTTGGATGGAATTTGGCCTGTGAGTCTATTGAAGAAGTGACAGTTTGGTCATTAACTGTGAAATTCGGCTGACACATGCTAGCAATTAATCACTCGCTCTTCATAGGCTCTTCAGCTGCAGCCACCTGCAGAAGTGCCACATATTGTGCCTATGAAACTTGAGTTTTCAAAGCGTGCCATACTCAAGGATGAGGAGGATCGAAATGCTGTATCACAGTACATCAATTCCTTCGGGGCTTCTAGTGTTTCCATCTGTGAGTTGAAATCCCTTAGTGAAGTAGGGCACAACCGGGATTTCATTTCATTTACTCTGGATATAAAGGACAAACTGAGCTATGAACTTGGTGACGCACTAGAGATTTTCCCTGTTAATGATCCAATTCGCGTTGCCGAGTTTTTGCATGCGTATTCTTCTGAGTTTGATGAGCATACTGTTCTACACTTGAGCCACACTTTTGGAATAACGGGTGAAGTGTCAATTGGGTGCCTGTTCAACAACATTCTTGATTTGTTCGGCAAGCCAACAATGCACTTCCTTCAACAGCTAGCAACATTCGAGGAAGACAAAGATACCCGTCTCTTGATGCTGAATAAAGACAATCTCAAGAAAATGACCTCCCAAAAAGGTGTAACATACGCAGATCTTCTGCTGGAGTATAAGTCTGCTCACCCGCCACTTGCAGCTCTACTAGCCATGATCCCTCCAATGAAAGGACGTGCGTACTCGATCACAAGTGCACCATCGGTGACGCCTAATAGTATTGAACTTTGCATCTTGATTGACACTTGGTGGTGTGAGGAAGGTATGAGGTATGGCCTCACATGTGACATGCTAAGGAAAATGCAAGTAGGTGATACCATTCATTGTCGAATTAAGTCTGGAAGTATGGAGCCACCGAAGCATGATCAGCCAGGTAAGGTCGATGCTGTTGGTGTGCATCAAAGTAGAAAGGAATACCAATTTCTGCTCATCTACCAATCACTCAAACTCTACTTTACTCTCCCTTTTCCAGTGGTATGTGTTGGCATTGGAAGCGGATTGGCACCTCATCTGAGCTTCCTTCGTGATCGTGTTCATGCTGCAGAAATGGGAAATGATGTTGCTCCATTCTCTCTCTACTTTGGCAATCGTTTTGAGAAGCGTGAGTTTTTATACAGAACTGAACTAGAAGGAATCGTCAAGAAGCATGGAAGTTGGTTCATATTGCACACAGCCTTTAGCCGTGATATTGCAGGGAAAAAGGTTTATGTCCAAGACTTGGTGGCGATGCAGGAAGATGCTTACCTCAACCTTCTTGAACGCAGAGGAATGTTGTATGTCTGTGGAAATAGAAACTTGCCCAAGCCACTCATGGAAAGCCTCAAGGAAAGCTTTGCTCGTGGCATGACGCCCTCCATTCCCGAAATCAATCAATGTATGGCTGATGCGTCTAAGGCAGTTGAAGATATGTATGTGCATGGTTTTGCGCAACAAGAAGTATGGTAGGCATTCTGTGCGGAAGAACTTGAAATTGCTCAGGAATTACTATGGCCTTTACATGTCTACAGATTAAAATAACTCACATTTCGGATGTTTACTTATAGCACCACAATTTTCATTCTAGTAAATAATGCTTGATCTGAATGCTTTCATTCAATTATCTTAGATGGAAGTAACAACATAAACTCGAATGATCTTATCAGAATACCCGGCAAAAAGGGTGCTTCCATCAGCACTCCACGCCAAACTAGTGCAGTGAGGAGCACGAGCATGCCCAGCACCCTCCTCATTGCCCAAATCAAACTCCTCTGGCCTCAAGGTATCAACAATGACTTTCGATTCAAGATCCCAAATCTTGATGCATTCGTCAGTGGCTGCGCACAACCAGTACCTGTTGGGGGAAAAGACAAGGGAATGGATGATTTCACCAGCATCAAGGGAGTACAACCGCTTTCCTTCATTAAGGTCCCACAACATGGCAGTTCCGTCTTTTCCACCAGATGCACAGAGAGATCCATCAGGAGAAACACACACAGTGTTAAGGTATCCAGTGTGTCCGATCAAGTCATTGCGAAGCTTGCAGTTGGTGAGAGACCAGACCTTCACGAGACGATCCCACCCACAGGAAACGATGAGGGGTACGCTCTGCGAGGGACTGAAACGAACGCATGAAACCCATTCCGAGTGTCCATCCGAGTCAGTACCGATGGTGTACTTGCACTCCCCGAGGGTGTTCCACAACTTGATGGACTTGTCGCGAGATCCACTAACAATTTGACGATTGTCCACACTGAACGCCACAGAGAGGACGTCCTTGGCATGTCCTACAAAACGACGGGTGGTCCTTCCCGAGTTGATCTCCCAAAGACGAAGGGTTCCATCCCAGCTCCCCGAAAGAGCAAACTGCCCGTCACTCGAAATAACGACATCGCTCACAAAGTGAGAGTGTCCCCTCAAGGCTCGCTGGGCATAACCGTAGGAATTGTCTTCTCCGTAGTTCGAATGGGTAAGGCGCCAGACGAGAACGGACTTATCGCGAGAGCCGGAGAGGATGAGGTTGGGGTCTTCCGACGTGGTGGCGATGGAGGTAACCCAGTCGCGGTCTGTTTGGTTAAAAGTCAAGTATTAGCCGTTATACTCATTACTGAATCCAACAAATGTAACTGAAATTGCTTACGGCCGCGGAGGGTTCCTCGGAAAGAGAGAGTTTCGGACATGGCGGTGGTGGTAGGTCGGGGAACTTTTTGTCGCAACAGCTTTGTGATGGTAATGTTGGCAAATTACGTGAATCGACCTCAACCCAAGGCCAAGAAATTACATACCTATAAACCTTTTATGTAAAATCATTATTTATATTGTATATCTTTCATGGCTGAAGGTACTTTTCTCTGCGAGGGAAGGACAGGGGAACGACGGCCAGACCAAACCTTTACATCTGCACAGCTGTACCTATTCCAATGTAGATCTACTTTAGTAAGTGGAAAAAAACGACCTCTACAGAAACATAGGACGAACAGCGAGACATATCTGGTATTGTGCTCGTCGATTGTTGTAGCAGATAACATTTCTAAGTAACAAAGCAACCATGGCGTGAGTTCGAGGATTTGAAATGAACTGTTGTTCGTTTTACATGCAACAACCTGGAGGAAGGGCAGTTGAGCTGCTTGCAAGGGAGAAGCGTCGGCGTCTGGCGAGCAACTATGATTCTATGCATACTGCCATCCCCGGCTCGCGTCGTCTTGTCTATGAATGATCATTTTGCACTTCATGATTATGGTAACACATTACTCTTTACATTCTTCGTTGATCGTTTGTGTCGGTTCTCTGCGGGTGTGCGTTGTCAATGGCGCAAGTGAGGTCAGGCGTAGAGTTTTTGAATGCCTGCACTGTTGATGTCGTGCAGCCATCAAAGGGAACTATTGAAATACTGGCTGCTTCAAGACAGTCAGCGTGGTCGCTGTTGAATTCAAGTTTCCTTCGACCACCAGCCCCGTCGTTCTGACATGTTTTCTCTTCTTCCTTTCTATTTATTTACAGAGAAACTGCACTCGGACCTAAAACTGTCGAAGGCGAGGAAGTCTTTGCCGTAGCCCACCTCTTCGCATCCTTCAACGATACCTTCGTACATGTCACTGATCTCTCTGGCCGAGAGACACTCGTCCGCGTCACAGGTGGCATGAAAGTCAAGGCCGACCGTGACGAATCCTCCCCCTACGCTGCTATGCTTGCCGCGCAGGACGTGGCAGCCCGTTGTAAGGAACTTGGAGTTACCGCCCTTCACGTCAAGATCCGCGGTACTGGCGGCAATAAGAGTCGTAGTCCCGGACCAGGGGCTCAGAGTGCGTTGAGGGCTTTGGCTAGGAATGGATTGAAGATTGGTAGGATTGAGGATGTGACGCCTATTCCCAGTGATAGTACCAGGAGGAAGAGCGGACGTCGTGGTCGTCGTTTGTAAGATACTAGGCTGAGAGTTAAGTTGACAAATAGCTACAAAATTGAAGCATAGTAGTTCATGTATTAATTTTATTAGAATCATCTCATGGCGATCGCACCGGTAGCGGAATCTTCGCAACCCATACTTCTACGAGTCGTCGTGTAGTGTTGCGAAAACAAAAATATCTCTCAATTTATATATAGGCGAATGCCTGGATGACATTTCTTTCTTCAGTGTAGGTAAATTATCGACACATCGAATTGTTGCTTGTTTACAGATACTCCAGCCCTCTCATTCTCTAGCGGCTTCTTGCCGCAGAATATATCTTTGCATTAATACTTTCTGATGTTTTTCCAAATATTTAAATCCTGTTTTTTTTGCGTGGTTTTACAATAAAACCTGCATGCCTGCAATTTAACGTCATTGGACCTTGGCTTGCCGTTCGACCAGAAACTTGAGGAGACCAGTGGCTAAGTGATCTTTAGTGTAACTCTTTTCAAGCCTAAACATGAGTTCTTATGGAAGGCCTTCGTTGATGACGGCACATAAGGTCGAACAAGTTACCGCACTCAGGAGGGCGGAAGAAAAACGAGTCTCCGAACTATCTCGTTACAGCCTCGAATCGCGGTGGCTTAGCAACTGTGCCCAGAGAGAATCCAAGGTAGATCAGGCCCGAGAGGCAAATTTGATGGCACGAAAAGCTGCCGAAGAACAACAACGAAAGCTACTGATTGAAAAGCAAGAGAAACGACAAAGAGAATTAGCTATAAAAGAAATGGAACGTCATATTGCAGAAGAGATACACAGACAAAAGACCGAACAAGACAAGCGAGAGAGAGAGCTACAAAGGATATGCGAGTCGAGCGAAGAGCTGAAGGATTTGGAACGTCAGCTTAAGATCGCATACATCAACAAAGAGAGAGCATCACAGCATCAGGAAGCACTGCTGCTTCGAAAACTAGAAAACGATAGGGAGCAAGAGATTGAAGAGAAAATGGAGTATAATCGTCAACAGGAGATTCATCGACAAGTCGATAGAGAAAATGAACGCCGGCAAAGTCTCATTGCTCAGAAGAAGGTATTGCAAAAACAAATGTTGGATATGGAGGTAAGACGCCAATACGTGATATACGGTTTTCCATAGAGGCGAAGGCTGACAGTAAATGACCTCATTTACGCATATATTCGTAGGAGCACCAAGAAAGGCTTAGAGAAGAAGCTCTGGAAGAAAAGAAAATGATCGACGACATCATTGCCAAAATAAAGAGAGAAGATGAAATGGAGCACGCGGAGCGCTTGCGAAAAGTCGAGGAAACACGAGCGATCGTCGCTGAGTTCCAAAATGAGCGTAGGATGCACATGGAAGCTGTCGAGAGCGAGCAGCTCGAACAAGAGGCTGAAATCGAAGCGTACAATCAAATGATGAGACAAAGAGTTTTGAAAGAGGAGGAGGAAAAGAAACGCATTGAAAACGAAAAGAAACGACGATTGCAAAGAGTGGCGGAGGAAACAAGGAAGCAAACACAATCGAAAGGGGAATTTGACGCTCTACGAGCAATGCTATGGGAAGAAGAGCTCGAAGCGAAGCGCGAAATAGAAGAGGAGGATGCCGCAAGACAACGATTGCAAAGAAAAGAAGACTTAATGAGAGAGAATACTGCTCAGCTAGCAGCAAGGAAGGGGATGCTCGAGAAGATGGAGCGAGAGGAAAAAGAGCTAGTAGACAAAATGCTGAAAAAATTCGCAGAAGACGCCGAAGACGAGAGGAGGAAGGAAGAAAGCCGCCGAGCCTTCAAAGAGCGTTTCAAAGCGGAGGCGGCAGAGCAAAGATTGGAGCGAGCTAGACTCATGCAAATAGAGAAGGAGAAAGAAATGAAACAACAGAATTCTCTTAAAGAACAAGATGAGTACAAGCAAAGAGTGATAGATGAAGCAAGACGCAAACTCTTGGAACGTCACATAGATCAGCTGCGAGGCTTTCTACCAAGAAAATGCCTGCCATAGTTTCCTAAACAAAAGAATTGAAGGAAATTTACTGTTTTTCAAACATCAAGACCATCAAATTAGCTATCATTTTCAAATCAACCCATACGAGCCAGCATCAAATTCCTCCATCTTTTGGCTTAGTCTTGTGGCCACATGGTCACAATTATTGTACTGGAGTAATTTAGCAAAATCTTCCGAATTTAGGTGGCAATTAGTGTTGAGGTCGCGATACTTGTCCAACACCTCTTCGTCGGACATTGCCAATGATCCGGTTGCGCTTGAACCTTTGTCGATTTCGAGCCACGCCTCATCTAGGTGTTCGCTGCCGCTGCTTTCGATAGACTCATACGATAAATCTTGTACCCTCAATGCTTGAAGGGGCAACACAGTTGTTAGCGCATTTTTAGCAAACGTGTCATGTGTGGTCGTAAAAAAGTTACTTGCGAATTCTTCCATTGTTTCTGACAGATCGATGGGATCGAGACTCCTGAAAGTAGTGTTTATTTCAGTCATATCAGTGGATAGAGACGAATTCAATGTTTCGATTTTCGGTAGACGTTTGGATAAATTGAGGCTCTTGCTTTTAGTTGTGACAGGCTCCGCTTTTGGTTTCGCGAAGACGATCGACCTTACACCACCATCGTCATTGTCGTCAAACCCGCGAAAGATCGACGGTTTTTCGCAATTCTCGACTTGGACCGTTGCGGTTTCTTTCTTTGCTTTGTCAAGTAGAATCCCGCCCCCATTTTCCATGCTGATTCCGTGAACAATTATGGTGGACCAATCCATCATGTCATCATAGGACGCAGCCTGGACCGTAATCTCCTCGATCCCATTTACAACCCGAAAGCAATTTTTGTTGCCCGACACCAACTCAGGCGCAACGAGCCCAACAGCAGACCCATAGAGACCGATGACTTGCTTTTTGCTTTTTCCGTCTTTCAAGACTGTGTAAATGGACATAAAACCAGTTGAAACAGTGGCATAGACCTTTTCTAGAAAAAGGGGCAAAATAAGGTTTTGCTGGTAATCGGAAGACAATGAGTCGATGTTATTTCGAGCTTACCCCAATGCACTGCTCTAGACGCATTCCAACTTTTGTGCTTGTCTGTGACCATCATTGTCAACCAGCCCATTTTCTGCGGTGACAGCCAGAATGAAAGAAGAAGAGGGGCATCCCAGAACGAAAGCTTACTCACAACAGATTCAAACCCCGTCAAAACAACCGAGTTTCCTTGAATCGATGAAAGCATAGAACCTTGAGACACTTTTCTTGAAATTGAATCTGATACCACTGCAGCCAGTGCCCAATTTCCTCTACGTTCAAGGATCACACCTGGCGCCTTCGCTGATTTGAATTCAATATCATACGCATTCATCTTTTTTTCAAATGACGCAACTTGGAGCTGATCGTTGACGTCATAACGTGACTTAGGAATTAGTTGCTCCAAGATGTAAAGGAAAGCGGATTTTCCCTTCTCTGATGATGATGCAAAGTGAAGGGATTCGGAAAACAAAACCACTTCGAAGGAATGAGGCTTGAGGGTTGTGGAAAATATCATCGCATTCGGTGTCAGCTTGTACTTCTGCGGTGCATCAAAACCAACTCTGCGATGGCGATGAATGTAAATGCAATCGTCAGTAACGACGAGATACTTTTTTGTCCACTTCATCGTGGATATATCTAGAGACAACAGTGTACCACTGTGAATAGGCATCACAGGAGGATTCACAATATTCTAGAATAAGAAAACATGGAGAAGTATTAAATCTGTACATGAACCTCCTCATGAGTCAGAACATCAATCAAGTACCCACCGTAGAGCCATAACTTAACAACGATGCGATTATTCTTTCGAGAGCATGCGCAAAGCTTTTCTGCTCAATGTCGTTTTTGGCAACTAAAGTCAAACTCTCATCGCTTTGAATACGGATTGTATTTCCTTTGACAGTGAAGGTTGTATGTTCTGTCACAGAGAAGATTCTATCAATGACACGTGTTTGACCAAACGAAGGGTGAATGGTGATGATGCCTTGACTGGCAGTTCGCAATCATACAGTGATCTTAATCAGATATAGAATGTTGCTGACAAGAAAAAGTCCAAGCAATATATGCATTTTTGCTTACCTATGCAGCATCAAGAAGTGATCATTTACTCGTCCGTTCTTGCACTTCACTCCAAACTGGCCCCTAGCTAAGCCTGGCAGTTTCCCGGCATTAGTATGGATCGCTTTCTTCCATTCCTTTGTCTCAGCGAGGTCTCTACCCTTTAGGAACAATACTTCAAAGCCGGTCTCGATGCGAATCACCGCCTCTTCATCGTGTTGGTTGTAAACTCTGGTACTTGCCGTGAGGAGCAAGTTTCCGTCAGGTCGTGAGAAGTTATGCTTTTGGCTGCAATAAGTGAGGCAATGATCATTGAGGATCAGAAAGGACGATTCCCATCGTAATTGGGATTTAAATGATGACGGACTTTGCTGTTTGAGCAGATAACCAGCTTTGGTGATACCGGTTTGAGCAAGGAGATCGTGATCGCGATTCTTCATGTTCTTAGGACTGGTCCACAGCATGTTCTCCGGAGTTAAACAATTGCAATCTTATCTTCGAGGGAGTTCAGAAAGTAATTTGGGTAAATGCGTGAGAAAATTGTGCGGCGACTCTCATACTGGCAGCAGTCCTTTATCATAACATCATCCGTCAGAGCGGAGAAACTAATTAAGAGTCTTGCATGATTGAATATTTCGTGGTTTATGTGTATCATTTTTCATACTTAGCCGTAAAAAAGACATACAAGCAAAATGAACGTCATGTGTAAGACGTTTCCAGAACCATAGCAACAGGACTTCTCACTTATACTGCATGTGAAAGGGCACTACAAAAGTACTTCCTTGGCCATAGAGATGAAGTCTTGATTATTTTACCAAAATCAATAACTACTTCTTAACAGACTGCATCGATTTTCAGGATTGTGATGGCATGCAAGCATGCACACACAAATTCGTCATTAACGTGCAGTTGTTCCAAGCACTTTATTGATGCCACTCACTGGCACTCAAGATTGTATGCCGTCTGCACATTTGCCACAGTTCTCAAAGGGCTTGCTTATCCAGTCTGCTTATCCAAAAAATCTTGATGGTACTCCTCTGCTTTGTAGAAGAGTGAAACGGGTTCCAAATCTACGTAGACTTTTCTGCTTCCGTTTCTGCCGAGTTCCTGGATCTTTTCGTTTGCTTTAACCCGTTGTTCTTCACTGCAATAGAATATGGCTGATCTGTATTGTGTTTTACTAGGGTAGTAAGGCGCATGAATATCCGCCCACTATTCAAATGTATCCACGAGAAGAATCAGAGCAAGACAGAACAGTGTGCTAATAATTCAAAAAACGACGCGATGTATACATGACTACTCACAGCGTCCAAAATGATCTTGTACGATATGACAGTCGGATCAAACTCAACCAAGAAAGCTTCAGTGGCGTCCATTATGTTCTGATAGGTCGGATTTTTCCCCTTTCCGCCAGTATACCCAACCACTACGTCAACAACTCCCCCCATACGTCTAAAATCGCGCTGGGGGTGCCAGAATCATCCGCAGGCGAGCTATTGCATGTGTATAGAGAGAGTCGCGATGATGATTAAATGAGCAAGTGTCGATCGAATACTCCACATATAAACATACGTGCAACTAAAAATCGATCATACCACAGCTACCTCGTTCGAAGGGTTTCTTGGGGTTGTCGGGATTTCTGGGCAGAGCTCAGCGTTCGTGCCACGTTGATAGGACAGACACGTAATTTTCTTCATCGCAAAAGTTGTGGACGCGCTGAAAGAGCCACCAACGACACTTGGCGTGAATGCTACGATGGATGGCAACCTTGCCAAGAAAACGACGGTGGCAAAGCTCAGGCAAGTTAGCGCTGTTTTTCGCCCCGCTGTCATCATTGCCAAATTGAAACGATGCATTCCTGAGAGGAAGTCCTTTGAGGTCCTTTGTAGATCTACCTAGGTTGAGAGCTCCTCTACAGAGCTTCTACCTCTAGAGAATGAAAGGATGAGTCCTCCTTTTACGCATTGACGTGTGTCGATCGAATTTCTCGTACATATGACATTCCAATCTCTTTTCATTTAACCTTTATATCAGTGGGCTCACAGATGGATTATGCCTTTTTCTCCCATTGATACCTACTCTTACTATTGATTTTGCGAAAGTTCGAGACTGTTTTGATAGGAGTACTCTACTCGTGCATACTGGTGGTACATTCCCGTGACAGGACTTCAACTGCTGCAAGACTGCAGCAACATGGCAGCATTGTCTCAGCGTTCTGCACAAAGTTTTGTACAGCAACCAACTGCAACCAAGCAGCAACCACGCTACCGAGGCCTTCTCGCCTCCTTCACGCCTCCTTCACGCCTCCTTCACGCCTCCTTCACGCCTCCTTCACGCCTCCTTCACGC
>JALLPD010000023.1:16471-26837 GCA_036940065.1 Cyclotella cf. meneghiniana
CCTCCACGCTAGCCTCCACGCTAGCCTCCACGCTAGCCTCCACGCTAGCCTCCACTCCAGCCCCCACGCTAGCCTCCACTCCAGCCTCCACTAGCAATCAGCAGGCAGCAGTCTTTCGGTAGTCTACAATATTTTGATCGGGCATTGTTTTGGAAAGGAGACCTTAGTGTAATCGATAGACCATGTCAGACTCGCGAACTTACTACGATATCCTCGGTGTAGCCAGAAATGCAGACCAGAAGGCCATCCGACAAGCTTACCTTCGTGCGTCTCTTAATTGTCATCCCGACAAAAACCCGGGGAATGAATCTGCGTCGAAGGCAAAATTCATCGAGATCGGAGAAGCGTACAACTTATTGAAAGACCCATTATCGCGAGCGTCATATGATCGTGAGTTGGCAGCGGGAAGATGTAGAGAAAGAAAGAGGCAATGCAACAATAATTACACATCTGAGGCGAAAGAGAAAGAGTTTGAAAATTTCATGGACATGTTTGATTCCACGGTTGCTGGAATGTCTCAGGAAGAGTTGAATATGGCAATGGGGGCAGCGGCAGTTGTTGGCAGCGTGATTGGAAGCATTCTGGCCTCGCGTGCTGCCAAGGGCAATTCATTTTTGGCATCGGCTGCCTCTATGGTGGGAAGTGCCATGGCCAGTCAAGCTGCTGCTACATTGGTTAAAACCGTGCACGAAGATAGTACGCAACGTGTTATGGAGAAGGAGGAACGAGCTGCTGCAGTTGCAAGGGGAGAACCTGTTTCGCAGCCTTCGCCGAGTCAGAATAGGGAACGATTGTTCCAAGATGCTGTTGGAGCAGTGCAAAAGATGGCAGCAGCTGCTGCTTCTTGTGCTATACCTTCATCGCAGAGTATGCCATCGTCACAAGGTTCACAATTCAGAACAAATCCGCTCTTTGCTAACAATGGGACTGTACGATTTTCGTTCGGTTCAGGAACAAAATCTCGCGCTGGAAGGAGGTATGGATGAAGTTCCTAGTCTGTACGTCCATACTAGAGCTGACGGGGAACTAGTGGGGAAGTCGATGTGAAAACATTATTAGAAATTTGTATAGTGTCATGTCTAGCTATCAAACATTGCTGCGTCTTCCGTGTCGTAATTCATGACTTTATAGAGCACTTTAATTGGTAGCTTCCCTATCGCAGATGAATATTGCAACTTGACACAAGTACTTCGCTTCCTCCGCTGTTGGGAGCGGCATTATTTCGTATCCTTGTCTTGTATTTGCCCAATTCATCATTCTAGAATCTTTCCATAAGTCAGCAACCTCCTCCTCCGTCGAAGGTATCTGAGGTGGAGATAGGAACATCGTGTAATACAACACGCAGCCCTGTAAAAATGTCCCCTTCGGGCTTGGGTGAAAATTATCATAGGAGTCAAACAGTTGTTCCCATAAGCCAAAATTATTGTCACGAACATGCAAGTATGCTGCTCCGACCGGAGCAATACGGGGCAAAATAGATGGTGGGAGTTTTGTTCTTAAAGCTTCAAGATAGGACGATACCCCTTCCCGAACCTTTTGCTGAAACTCATATACAGTGCCCAAATCACGAGAGTTATTTATTCCTTCGAAACGATAAGCCGCGGTTTCAATTATAATCGGTATTGCTTGATTTGCAACTATGAGAGGAGCATAACATTTCATCAAGATTTCTCGTGTTGCATCACGCGACTCCACACGAGCAGGGCCTTGAGTATGATCATTCATAACGATAAAGTCCCATTCATTCTGTGTCAAGAGATCTTGAACGGTCGCAGACCCAACATCGTAAATATTATCTCCGTTTTCATTTACTTCAATGATGGCCGCTTCCGATGTAAATCCGTGGTTGATCATGCCATTCCCCTTTTGCCACAGGCCGACAAGGTTGACTCCTCCACGAAAACAAGAATCTTGGTGTGCAATGAAGGCATCGTATGGTGTGTTAAGATCGGCCTTGCTTACACCTGTCTGTCTGCTTAGTCGAACCATGAAACGCGGCGTGTCATTGAAGTACTGGATTGAATTACCAAGAAACGCCACCCTGGCGCCTGGTTTCTTTGAATTCAACAAATTTGTGTTGCTGCTATTGGCAGTTGCGTCCATGTTTTGTTGGATTGGACAGTTTCAGATGATCATTAAAACGAGCGAGAGAATCTTCGGCGAGTTCTCTGCCCTAAAGAGTTTTGTTATGGCACCGTACCCTGTTCTGAATTCTGGGTTCTCTTGCATTTCGGGAGCGACAAAGAAAATGGTTTGTTTGGTATTGTACTTGGTGTGATCAATATAATAAAAAGATACCTCGTTGAAGCCTGTTGACGCCTCGTTGAGCGTTAATTGACATACCTACAAGTTCATAAAACATTTCATTATGAAATTGGACTATCTTGATATAAAGTACTATATCTCTTACATCTTTTGAGAATAGTATTCCGTTGACAAGGTACACCAGTACCAGATTGGAGGAGCCAAAGGCCAAGCAACCACTGTAAACCTATTGTAAACCACCATAGACCATCATCTATCCACCCAGATCCACCCCTACAATATCAACCCCCGAACTCTCCCAGAACTCCCCTCTCATCCAGCTATCAGCAGCTATCAGACCAGAAACAACCCTTAACAACCTCAGTCAACCCCTATTTACCGCATAAACGTCCTATCAACCCAAATCACACGTCAAATACCAGACTTGACGCCATCCCCGTTCCTTCCTCACTCTAGATCATCAATGAAATTCCCCACGTCCTTTGCTGCAACGTTGTTGGTCCAGACGAGAACTTCATCTTTGCGGACTGCGTCGATGAATGAATTACCTCGAAACTTAGTGCATAGGAGGAATCCAATACGACACAACATCATTCATCGATCGACTGTATTTGCCTCATATAGATGTTCTCCGTTTGCTTCATATCAATCGCCGATTCCCTCTTTCGTTGTGCCCTTACGAGAACGAAGTTACCTGTCAAGCTTTCGTCCTAATCCTTCCCTGCTCTATCCACGACAACGACCCTTTCACTTTAATCAAAGTCTGTACTCTTCTGTTTCAGATCCAATTATGTCAGATATCCCAAACTGGGGACGAATAACTAATCACCAAACCTCTAAGACAGTCAAGTTGTTCAAGTCTGTTCACCGAGCAAACAAATCGAAACGATCGGAGATTGGGCTGACAGTTGCCGAAGGAGTTCGTCTTGTCACTGACATTCTATCAAACGAAGTGTCGCGACGCTTGGTTCGCAGAATCGTAGTTTCAGAATCATTGTTATCAGATGTAAGCGGTGCTGAAAACCAAGAAAATCGACAACAATTACAGTATTGGCTACGTATAGCTCACGAAGAGTCATTACAACGCAAGGTAGAAAGTCACTACAATGATAGCAACGAAACCAACACTAACTTTTGCACTATTAACATTGGAACAGACCAAGTCGTTAAAGCGTGCTCAGGAACAGTTAATACTCAAGGAGTTGTCGCGCTGATGAAAATACCCAACCCTTGCAATCTAGTATCTATTTCTACCGATATTGCGCCATTTTATTTGATTCTTGATGGTCTCTCTGATCCCGGAAATGTTGGAACACTGTTGAGGTCGTGCGCAGCATCAAATGCTACCGCATTAATTGTACTTCCTGACAGTTGTGATGTTTGGAATCCAAAGGTGTTGCGATCTGCTATGGGCGCATCGTTTCGTGTACCTGTGTTGGAGATGAGCGAGCCTAGAAAATTGGGAAGTAACGAAGAACAACTTGGGGCATTTACGCAACTATTAAACTTGTTGCAGCAATGTGGTATTGATGCTGAACGCGTGTTTGCTGCCACAATGGAAGAGGCTGGAGATAAGAGAATGGTGAACCCAAAGCAATCAATACCACATTTCAATGTTGATTGGGTAAGTGGCATTAGAGGTGAGAAGAGAGGGGCTGCTTTAATCTTAGGAAGGGAAGGGGAAGGCCTTCGGAGCGATGTTCTTGATGCAATCCGAGAAGGCAAACTATCTACGGTTCATGTTCCCATGGCTCCAGGTACGGAAAGCCTGAACGCTGCCATCTGTGGAAGTGTGATAATGTTTGAGAGGATGAGACAGATATTGATAACAGAAGGAAAGGTGTGATTCCAGATTAGAATGATTTGTAATTGAATTCAGATTACATAACTCGATCTACATACGAAATTCTATGAAGGCAGACCACTAATGGAGATTACTTTTCTTTAGATTACAACTTCGACCCTCTCCTGCCAACTCATACAGGCTTCGACATTAACTAACTCATGCAGGATCATGCATGAGTTGACTAAAGTTTATCCAATTCTGCCTCATCACTCTCAGTTTAATCTGATGCATCAACTGAATTGCGGAACTACTAGCCCCACATAACAACAACCATCTCGCTTTTACCTCAATCGTAACCATGTCACATTCCAACAACAAAAAAACTCCTCTCACCTCTCCTCATATTGTGCAATCAGCTCAATTATGGAGTTTTATTTCATCATGAATGCCCATCCATATCAAATAATGATTGTAATATACATCCACTATGGATTTCTTGCAGAGCAGATGAGAGATAATAGAGATTTGCATTTATAGGGTAAGTACCAGCAGTATGAATAACAGAGGGAAAGTGGTAGTGTGGCACATTAAATGGTGCTAAAAAATAAAAAACTTTGTGAAACTTATGCGGCATTCTGCATAAGTTAAGAGTCAACTTATTCAATTTTTTGCATAAGTTGGTTGATTTAGACCAAATCAGCATTAAAGGGTTATCAGACTTAGACTTAGTAAGATGTTATTCTGATATGACAAGTTAAGAGCAAAATGTCACAGTATACACAATCAATAAAAGTCATATTCCCAAGTTGAAACTTGTTCTTTTCTTCACTGTCATTAAGAGAGCCATGAAACATCCACACTATTATTTGAGTTTGTGTTCACCAAGTGAATTGAGGAAAAACCAGCAAATAGAGTGATATCATCATACAATGAAATATAAGAGAGATGCTGAGAAAAAAGGGGGCAGATGAAAGGTGTGTGCATCATTGGTGATGTATATTCTGCTTTGAACCACATGACCAAAAGCTAAAAAAAAATACATGACAAACTTTTCTCTTTCTGCTCTTGTATATGATTATGAAGGTTGCTTATACTCCCGGGGTGGCATGAGAATCGGGATGTACATAAGTTTATGACTCTGCAGTTGGCCAAAAACTGGAGAATGACTACACAGATGTTCTATATCTGCATGATCACAGGTGTCCCTGCTCTCTGTGCTAGCATGATCATCAGGATTTGACACTGACTTATCTCTTGATGAGAAACAACACTATCTTGTAAAATCACTAGGACATTTTACATCAGTTTGATTATTTATAGAAGCAAGATAACAGCTCGTTTAAGACAAAGATTCAAAGCTGTGCAAGTAGAAAATAGTGCAGCACATGAACAACACTGGTCTCAAACTGAAAGAAATCTGCAAATTTTGCCAGCAAGAGAGTTGGCAGTTATAGACTAAATGCATACCCACCATACCTGAAATGTAACTCTCATAAAACTTATATCAAAATGAACACAAACTTACCAACTTATGTCAAAATGTCCTACCATGAAAACAGAGTGTATTTCAGCAGTTGTTCCTTTCACAAACAACTCAAATACAACTAGTGGTACTACTAGACATGGTAGGCAATACACTAGTCCTAATATTATGTCTTACATAGATGTATTAATTGTACATTAGGTCAGCAGCATGTAAAATTGAATTTTTTTGAACGCCAAATCAATATCCATTTTGGAAAGGTGGAGTATTATGATGAGTTGGGCGAGAAAGGGACAACATGGGAGTAATGTATTATGTAGTCATTTCATGATTCAAAGGTCATAAAAACAAATTTATTTGTAGAAGCACATCTCTGTCCCGGATGCATGCTCATCTGGCACTCCTGTGTGTGACCCTGTTACAACTGGTCATATGTTGTATCTCAACTCAGGCCATCTCTGTAGGCAATTCTGAATACCTACCTCAAAAATACACATAATTATAACCTTTTAAATAGTTATGATTATGTGTATCATTGGGTGTGTACAACTTTTTTGCGAACTCCAACTTGACTAGTGGCAAGAGAGCATTTGTGCACATCCTCAATAGCCTACCTCATTTTCTTGCTTGTTTCTTTTGCATATCGCACATCATCTTTCCATGATGGCAGATGCTTTGGATGTTGATATATCCAATTCTGGGCTAAACCAGAATGCACAACCAGCCAATACACGCAAATCATTGAATCATGCTTCTGGTGGCACTAATGATAATAACAAGGCAGAAAATATAGCTGTATATTTGCCAACTGAAGTTGCATTGTCCATGGCATCTTGTTTGTCTGCATCAGAGATATATTATAATTAGAATGGAGTTCTTTGAAGGCCTTCTTCTTTTATGTCAGGGGTTGTTGGACAATGAAGGTCCATTGTTGATGGCTCTATATTGCCGTGGAATTCTGCACCTCCCAACAATATAAAGTTAACTGTCATTGATATGAGGGTTGAGATACTTGGAGATCAAATGTGTTTGATGACATTGTAGTTGCCCCTGTCCAAAAGTTTGGACTGTATCATGAGCATTGGATTGGTTGAACATTCATCCTGTGTCTGGTGACAATGATTTGAACTTCATTAAAACTATGATTGCTGAGCGCACAGAGATGGTAGAAGAGACAATAGAGGAAGAAGGTTGAGAAAGATAGGATATGGTTGATAAAGGAGCAAACTGGACTGGGAAATATCCCATGCTTCATGTGATCCATATCTTGTTGAGCATGATGAGATAATATGAGCCCTCTGAACCATAACATTACCTAGTGGACAAAGGCCTCCAAAAATTGCAACACACAAGAAGCAAAGGTGGAATCTTTATGGCAGATAATTGCTGAAAAATTGAATGATCTCATCTTCCATCCTGTCACAGCCTTGCTTCCAAATCTGCATTCTTACTTTTCTTGACCCATCCCAATGTCATATGAATTGGTGAGTCAAATGCAGCCAGCCACTGGAGATACAGTTGAGGAATGTTAGCAATTGATGACTGTTCAACTTAATCGAATGATCTCCAACTGGGAGTGAACTGGTCAAGACAAGGGGTGTTTTGTTAGCTTTGATGAAGATAAAGAAGTAAATGATGACAGTTAACACCAAGGGCCCTGATGACATGCATTTGATGAACGTAAAAAATTTGTTATCAACACAAGCACTTATCTCTTCTATCTTTGGGAGATGCTCCTCACTCATAATTTGATTGGATTGTCACTTCAACATTTGCATTCAAGTGCATCATCTGCAAATAGAAGTACTTGAGTACCAGCTGTGACAAATAGTAAAAAAAAGTTTGGAAATGATGATGATTTGTCATCAAGTTCAACACCCAGGACCTCCAAGAAATCTGGTGCAGATGTTCTTAGTGCCAGCATTAAGAGTCAAAGCAAGTGACATATGCTAATTATCAACTCTACAGTAGTATTCTAAGGTAGCCTTTAAGATACATTTAATTTCCAAGAGATGTGGAACATCCCCTAATTCCAGAAACATATTGTGCAACAAGCAAGAATTGATGACCCTCCTCATTTTATATTTGGAGAAAGAATTCAGATCCAAAAGAGATCCTACCATAACAGATAGAATCCTCCATAGATCTTCTTGTGTCATGAATACAAAACATACTAAAACTGTGTAGAATTAATTCTACACAGTTTTGTTTTGCCAAAATGAAGCATATTGCTTCATCATGGCATCATTGTGCCTTTTTTACAATTAAATCAAGTCATAAAAAAAATCATCTGCCACAAGTATTCCACATTTGACTCCTTCCTAGTCTCCTAGTTTTAAATACTTTTGGGCTTAGGTCACTATCAAACGATAGACCATTGAGTGATTTTCTGGATCGTCTGTCCATTGCAATCCTGTCCGTCATCCATCGGTCTTCGTCAAGCCTGTCTTTCATCAGTCCATCATGATTGGATCAGTCCTCCATCAGCTTTGCATTTAGGATCCAGTTGTCTTCCGTTGAACCCCCATCTGTTTGTCGTCTGTAAGTAGCAGCACCACATCTGAGCTACCTGATCCTGCCATTGACAAGATTCATGTGAAGTGCGTCTCTTTCAAAACAGAACCTACACAAAGCTCTTTTAAGACCCTATTTATAAGTACAAGTCTCGGAGCAGCCCTCACAAGAATGTCTTTGGAGAAGGTCACTCCAAGCAGGGCTTAAACACCAAGAGTGCAAGTGCAGAAGGGGTGGTGAGAAAGTCCCCATCTGTTATGTGCCAGAATGGAACCCAGTTCAAGAAGCCCTTGCCCTGAAGTCCAAGTCCCTTAAGTGCACCTTTCAAATTGGTTCAAAACCCTAGTCACAGTTTGGTCCGGACATGGTACCAATGAGCAGTTTGTTTTGCATATGAACAAGGCATACAGGACCACCAAGAAGATGGGGCTGCATATGATGATGCCAAAATGGCACATGACTTAAAGAAAAGTGATCTGAAGGCTGTTCTCAACAAAGCCAAGGAGTCCTTGAACATATCCGACAAAGAAAAAAAGACCACAGAGTCTGTCTTGTTAAAGTCTGAGGTAGTCATCATCAAGTACAAAATGACCAAAGCGGCCCAAGCAGTTTTTCAACTCTATGTGAACCTCCTTACAGAGGAAGCTCATCAGCCCTGGGAATCATTGTAAAGGACCAGACAGAATTGTCACCATACATCAACATCTTTTGAATTCAATGGAAAAAGTCACCAGGCAAAATGTCCAAGTCATTCCAGAAGTGCCAGCTACTCCACCTCCAGTTGTGTTTTGCACATGATGCAGGAAAAATTTGAGATTCTATATCTCAAATTGCCTGAAGAAGCCCAACAAGGTGCGCATTCATCAGTTTGTGCAGCACATGTTGCAGCTGAACAACTACATTGAGTATTTCCCATGATTGTTCTACAGCCCAAGCACCAGCATACACACTCAGAAGGTGTACTCCTTCAAGGATTCGGAACTCGCATGCAACATCCTATGCATCTGCCCATTGAGGTCACAGGAATAGTACCACTTACTTCAGAAGTGTTATCCTGAAGGGGTTAAGCCCCTCTTGTTAATTCTCAAGAGCATAGATGGTGTGCACCCAGTGAATGAGAAGCGTATGGCTGCAAAGCCTGCAAAATCCCAGAGCAGCGAACAGCCCTCCAGGAATTTTGTGCAAGGCATGCATATTCCCAGGAAGCCCAAGAATGAATTCACAGAAAACATACTTAATGAAAAAAACTGCAATCTATGCAAAAATTATGGGGGCATACACACCACACATAATACCGCATAGTGTCATCACTACTAGAAGGGCAGAACCCCCATGCAGAGTGCTTTTGGTCAGGTTGGAAGAAAGCCCCACCGAAGACAGAAATTCCAAGAAACCCTAGGCACAAGTATTAGCATGAATGGAGAAACTGGAGAAGTCTCTCAAGAAAGCCAACAAGAGGGGCAGGTAACATCACCGTTGCAAGGAAAGTGACAGTGACACTGACTCTTCCTGAAGCATTGGGTATGGTAGTACCAGGAAAAATACATGTAACTCTAAAATTTAAAATTAATCCTGGGTTAGAAAATTACACTACTCCTAGTCTGATAAAAACTACCAATTCCTTGAATTCTAGATCAAATTGAAAATTAAACATTGATAATAAATTGGCATACCTTGACAATGTATCTTTAAAAATCTTGAAGAAAACTTGATTTTGTCAAAAAAAAAATCTGGCATGGAAACCAACCCAGATTTGGATGTTTCAGTAAAATCAGACACATCTGAGCCAAGCGCACCAAGGGCACAAATAGACTCAGTAGCTGCAGTACTGTTGTGCAAAAATAATGAACAGAAATCTGTCCTTGATGAAACTCAAATACTTGTCAAGGAGATGCAAAAGCAGCTTTCTAAGAGTACTATTAGACACAGGGTCTGATAGTGACCTCATGTTCCAAAAAAAAGGAACAATCAATTGTTTTCCCTGCTTGAATAGGCAGGTACCAGGGTCTTGGCATACATCAAATGGGTGCTTCCACACCAAAGGAAGAGGCAAAGTATCATTAAAATTCATTGAATACTCCAATAGCAATGAATACAAGGTAAACCCTGATGTTGTAGAGTATGATGTAAAGACTAAGCCAGCATTGGACCTCATCTTAGGTGTGAAAACACTAAGAGAGCTTTGAATTGTTCTGTATTTTGGAACAAAGGAAATCACCATTGATGAGATCATCTTGCCAATGATAGACATCAACAATCTGAACACGAGCTCTAAGATTGAAAAAGCTTGGTCAATTAACCATAACATGGTTCATGAG
>JALLPD010000024.1:0-26370 GCA_036940065.1 Cyclotella cf. meneghiniana
GGGCAATATGCCACGTGAGTAAAAAAATACGTCACTTTGTGGTCTTTTTATTTTTTGTTTTCTAGTCTATAATTGTGCATTTAGGCAACTGCTAGTTCTATGGGGTGTGTTCCATGTAATTTTCGAGGGTCGCATGAAAAAAATTTATTATCACATATAAATCTGCTAAAATTGCGTGCGTGAACATCAAGACATCACGATGTTATCCCCAATATGAGGACGACAACACAGGCACAACCATCTCCCTGTGCGCTACGAAAAAGTAATCATCGTCCCCAACATGAGGACTTTTATTTAGCACAACACCCCACCATTTTCTGCCACCACACACCACAAAACAGCCCATCATTTTATATGAAACACTTGCCCCATCGCCGGTTGTGCGTCGTCACCATGATGCGCGATCCGGTAGACTTTCGCGCGAGCAATCATGCCATGATTATGTGCGGATTGAATCACGAGGTCGAGGTGTTCAATAGACAGAGACTTAACAACGGGTTGGACAAGATTTGCTCTCCCGCCAAGGGGTTGAACGTGAGTGCCTTGATTGATGTCAAGATTCAGGGAATTTTGGAAAAGTGCGAAGCGGAGGCGAAGGATCCACTCAAAAAAAATCCATCACGACAGCAACAATGTCAAAAGGAGAGAAGTGGAATCGATACGTTGAAACACTGTCGTTCGGCAGCCGGCCTATTGAATGATCCTCAGTATGACAAACATTATCGATCCATGTTCAAGGGTGTCATGGGAAGATTTCATCGAGGTCAAGCCTTCAGAGGCACGGCATACGGTCGTATGGGCTATGGATACGATTCTGCCAAATTGTCCGAGGGATACTCCGTTCAAGCCGTAGAAAAGTATACATTGGAAGATTTGGGTGGCTGGATTTGACAATTTTGGGGGTGGAAGACGGAATCGGAGAGCCCGAGCCGGATTTTATTTGGTTCGGGATTACAGAGAGAATGAAAGAGAGCGTGGTGTTGTTTTATTATACGTCTAGGTTGAGACCTGCGAAGAAAGTGCTGGATGCTAGAGTGCAGGATTGTCGGCCTACCTGTGAGAAAAAGAAAGTTTTTTATCAATGATTGTTTTACATTTTCTCCTCTGACATTTATTCTTGATGCCTGTTTATTTCCGTTCAAGCTTGGTGGACCGAAGAAGACAAGGCAATAGTGAAAGAACGTGAACCTGTCGATTATGCAGTGTGGAGAGCAGCGAATGCAATAATGGATGTCAGAATGGAGAAGTTGAAGATGGAAGTGAAAGCCAAGTTGCAGGCAGGTGAGACTAAGGAGTCATTGTTTTATGTGGATTGGGATCAACTGGAGGAACTCGGCATCACTTTTTAGAAAGGAAGAAATGAGGTTGTAGCGTTTTGTATGATTAGTAGTCAATACTGTGAACAACTCATTCTATTGACCCATTGAATTCAAATAACAAATAATACATTAATATGTGGTTACGTGAATTACATCCCACTATGTTCCCCACTACCCATACATTAAGAAACCCCGAAGCATATTTTGTCAATCCGTACTTGTATCCTCTCTCAATGATTCCTTCACCTTCCCCACATAATCAAATGCTGCCCCCGGCCTCATCACAGGCAATGTTCCATGTGCCCAAACTTGGGCCTTGATACTCCATTCTCGGAAGGCATTGTACAATCTACTCTCGGCGCGTTTCTGTTGTGTTTGTCCTAGTTGGACGGAGGATCCCAATATCGTTCTCGTACGTGTAACGCGGAGAGATTCGTAGGTCTGCATTGCTTTGTGGAAATGAGTGTAGTCAATGGTTGCATGTGCGGTAGTATTGTCGGATATTTTCTTGTCTAGGGGACAATAACGGGAAAGCAGGAGAGAAAGGCCACCAGCATGCCAGAAATCCAAAGCCTCCCTAGTCCTCAACCCTACTCGCAACACACCATTCAATGTTTCACTTTCCAACGGTTTCAAAAATTGTTCATCCCATCCGTCTTCGCGTAATTTCTTTGCGAGATCACGGCATTCAACTTTGGCTTCTTCCGGAGTTAGTGTACGCCACGTATCGGGACGTTCAATGGGAGAAGGGAAATATATTTGGAATACTTGTTCGTATTGTTGTTCGTCCGCGATGTTCTCTTTGCTACCATGTTCCGGGACGAGAGTGGGATAATAGCACGCGTGGCATTTGGTGGTAGCACTGGAAGGGAAGCAAATCCCTCTCATTCTTGGTACGCTAGCACATCCCATCAAACACGTGACTCCCGTGTATTCGGGCACATATTCCTCAATCTTTTGAGACGCTTCTGGATCGTTGGATGGATTGACGACATAATTCCTAACCTTGGAATTAATTCCATCTGCCCCGATGACAAGTGAGGCAGTGACCCTGGACCCATCTTTGAAAGTGAGGAGTGAATTGACATCTCCATCTTTTTCAAAGGCAGATATACTTTGCAGTCGTTTACCGAAATGAATGACAATGCCAACTGATTGGCACGCTTCATACAAGACTTGCTGGTATTTCCATCTTCGTATGCCCAAACTCAGTAATTCAGCTTCCACCATTCGTTTGCGGGAAGCAGACAATTGTTTATTCCTGCTACCACTGCTGCTGCGATCACTAGCGCTGCGACCGGTAGAGGTTGTTGCATCGCTATCGACATTGGACGCAGTCGTTTCGGACGCCAAAGAGATCCCCGACAAACGCTCTCTCACGGCATCGAGCGTTTCTTTGAGTACCCGAAACGACCCGCCACGAGGACGACGATCGGCTCGTATTCCCGCCAGTGAGTTTTCATGTCCACCTTGCTTCAAAGTGGCCGCAGCAGCGTCTTGGCTGTTGTCTGTCCCTTGGTCTGCTGAGGGGCACAGCACATCGGTCAATAATTCATCCTCTCTCGCCACTGCCACCTCTGTGCCATCGTGTCTCATCCATCGACGGTAAATGTAAGGGCATCCCGCGGCACGAACATTCGATAAAAGCGTGGGAGCGGCGGATGCATATCGCACGCTCGCTTGGCGGCTCTTGTCGCCGTGCTTCCCGGCGTCGAGTGCGCTCTCTGTCTTCACGTCCACGTCATCGATGGCACGTTCGATTGAAAACCCCCTAGATAAATTCCTCAAAACACGCAACCCATTGGGATACAGTCCGATCGCACCCCCCGCCTCCTTGGTGTACGCCGCCGTGGATTCATACACGTGTATATCAAGCTTCTCGCGTTCGTTGGCCGCTGCTGTGGGGACGCCGCCGCCGCCGTTTGGTCCCTCGGCGCGGTTATACACTTGATCCAAGCACAAGGCGAGTGTGAGACCGCCTATGCCCCCGCCGATGATCACTAGGGGGTGGTGTTGTTCGATCTCGTCCTTCGTTGCGGGACTTTCCGCCATGATGAGAGAAGACGATGTGTGATGATTCTATTACGTTCAAAAAGTGCACAGGATGAGATTTTTTTTCTCTTGAAGTATGGTATTGTACCATAGTCATTCTCATGTAGAAGAAAATTCATTTTAAAAAATTCCTGCGATGCGTTTTGACCAGATGGTCTGAGATTCCGCGGGGCTGAACGTCCCGAGATTCTTCGCGCGACTACTCTTTTGCTGCAATTGGGAGTCCTGGAAATAACTGGTGACAGCAAGACTACAGGGAAGCTGAAGTTTTAAGTTTCGTGTTGATTGTCACAAAATAAGTTTCACTTATTCAGACACCATCGCCGCCATCCCCTCTGCCACCATCGCTGCCGCCATCTCTGCCACCATTGCTGCTCGCCCTCTGCCACCATCGCCGCCTCTGCCACCATCGCCGCCGCCATCTCTGCCACCATCGCTGCTTGTTGCCTCTGCCACCATCGCCGCCGCTGCCTCTGCCACCATCGCCGCCGCTGCCTCTGCCATCATTGCTGCCGCTGTCTCTGCCACCATCGCAACTATCAACCTATTTGTGGATTTAATTGTTTTTTTCAATGTAGTAAATTTATTGAGTTAGTTTATTGAATAATAAATTAAATTAAATTATTTAATAATTAATTGAATAATTAATCGAGTTAATTTATTGAATAATCAAATTTATTAATTCATGCACAGCCATTGCCATCAAGGCAGCCGCCATTGCTGTCACCTATTGCCACCGCCCATTGCTGCCGCCTGTTGATGCGGTCGTTGCTGCTGCTGTTAATGCGGTTTTTATAGCATCAAGGTAGTGTTTTTGATGCTATTCTGGTTATCTATCCCCAGAATAGTTTTTTTTGACATCAAAAAATCATGCCGCTATTCTTGTTATGATAACTGGAATAGATTGAACGTCATCTGCTCCAGTTATCAACTCGGAGATATGACTGAAACATCAAAAGACTCAAAATCAAAATAACTGGAACAGCCCATTTTTATTCCTGTTATCTGTGTATTAAGAGTTGCCCTAAGTGATCTTAATGGTGACCTGTGGCTCATCAATTCATACTCATCAGACTTTAGCAGGGCTGCCTGGGTCTGCCAAAGTCTTCTAAGACTACTCAAGAATCTAGATGGAAATTGAGTTGAATTGAAGCCAACAGATTAGATTCATTGTCAGCTAGATCAACTGTATCAATGAGCCTGAGAATTATATTATTCAATTGAATGGGTAAGAGATTTTATTGTGATAACCCATGAAGATATTATTTAAAATATGGACAGAAATGTTTCTTCTGTATTGAAAACAAATATTCAATGGCTCATCCTACTTTGAGCAACTTCATTTTCATTGCTTAATTTATTCATTCAAATCAATGACAGAAGTCTCTTGTCATCTGCTTTTGTGATTGTGAATTTTGGTGAAGATAATGAGATTACCACAGATCTCTAGTCATGTTGTGTTTTACTCATTTATTCTACCTTGATGTTAACTAATCTCCATCAGGTCACTTCATCACTTATTTACAAGGAGGATAATGCTCTGGCTTTGTGCAAGATTCAGATGGAATTTTCTTTTGCTGCAAGAAATACTAGGAAGCACCTTACCACTGCAAGCATTGATGTCACTGTAACTTCAAACAGTTCCATGTGTCAAAGAGTATACAGTAGAAAAGAATGCCAAGAGACCCAAAGTCTATCACCAGTATGATGTTGTTATAAGTTTGCTTCAACTAAAAAATCCTCAAGAGGCTGAAAAACAGCTAAGTTTGATGATTAATCATTTCATTGTTGCTAATACTATTGTGATCCACTGAATTTCCTCTACTAAATAGCCTCCTTGTCTACACAAGGAACAACAACAAATCTCACAAGTTACCAAGAAGAAATGAGATGTGTGATGCATTGATGGATACCAACTGCATGTGGTACCAAATTTTCTCTCTATACAAGCTCATGACAACAAATGCTGGAGTTGTTGGTTTGGGTATCTAAGATGATGGGACCACCAATGGAAAAATCTCCATGGTGAATGTGCATGATGCTTCTGCTGATTACCAAATTGTATCACTGATGTCATTGAATATTCTAAATATTTGAATGAAAATGGCAAGAAAGGTGTTTACAAAAAATAGAAGCCGATGTTGTCAAAGATGTACTTGCTTGATGATAATAAGAATTGATTTATTGAGTTTCATTGATGGTGCTGGTAGAGTTAAGAAAGCAGGTTATTTTATTCTGTGGTACTTTTCTCACCTTACAGTATGTAATGGTGTGCAGCACACTATGTCTCTCCTCTTTAGAAGAGTGATGTCCATATGTTCAATGTAGAAACCATGAGTGATTCCCAAACAGGTTTGTGACCCTAGGTTTTTGACATGTTACTTTTCTTCCTAGATAAATTTAGTTCATGGAGCTATTTGGAGCAGACTTGCACAAAATGCTGCCTTCAACAACACTGTGAGAATGATTCTCCTCTTTGATCCTTCTGAATACAGAATGGGTGGAGAGGCTCTCCAGTTGCTGAGGGTTCTATGCTTGGAGGACTCCATCATGGAAGGCACTATGAGAAAATTATTCATTGAAGAGAACAAGTTTCATTGTATTTTGAGAATTTTAAGACATGAGGTCTTTGGGATTTTTAACCACCTTCAAGTGTTGGATTCCTCTTTTGTTTATTAAGAATGGCCAACCTTGCTATGAAAAGCATCAACATAAATAAGCATTATGTCTTCCACATAACAGACTTCTTGATGTGGATTGAGCAATATTCTTGAGACATAGAAGGACCAAGACTGTCCTACTTACAAGCTCCTTTTTGCAGCCCCCAAGAGAATAAAAAGACAGAGGAGCAAAGATGTAGCAAGACAAAATGTTTCGAATAGGAAAACTTACCGGATGAAGATGATTATGGTGAATGCCATATTCACTTGCATTCTCCTTCATTTTTGTATTTATTTAATGTTATCATTTTTCTTTATTAAAGATGAATCAAGTTCTGATGAAATTAATAGCATTGAAGATGATGAGGGTGTAAAGTCAGACATCAAACCAGATTTAGAAGAGAGTGGTGATGAATTTTGGTTGTTGGCTTGTTGGGCCAGAAAGTATGCCACTATCAAGCATTATAGCACTCATCTATTGCCAGACCATACCAGGGCAGCATACTATGCAGCCCTCATCCGGAAGTGATGGTCCATGTCACAAATCCTGAAAACATTGGCCCTGATGATTGCATGGCCTGTGGAAGGCTTCCAAAGAAGATCATAGTTCTTGCTTACATTTTTTGATTAGATGATAGAGAGGAGGTGGCTGAAGCTGAGGTAATTGATAGTTTTCATCACATGTGGATATTTGCAGAAGATTAGAAGACCCTGATCATGAGTGGCACTACTAGTACTCATTCACAATGACACGTTGCAAGTTTGCATGTGCTATTACATCAAAGCTTACAGGGATTGGAGCATCATAATGGTACATGAAGGCAGCAGGAAGAACAAGAACCAAAAGAGATGCAACCTTTCAATGAAGACAACAAAGAATGTTTCTATGGTCACTTTGGTCTACAGTTATGAGATACTAAGTTGAGAAGTATTCATTCTCAGAGAGCCAGCTGGCTTTGATAGGAGGATGGTTTTGAGAATAAAAGAGGAGCCAATGAGGGTCACAAAAATCTCAGAGCCTGGGAAGAGGTCTGGGATGAAGTTAATTTCAATAGTTTTGGAGATCTAAAAATTAAATTGGATAGGTGCTGTGAAAAGGGTAAAATGTGGATGAAAACATATTCTTACCTACCATTTCTTCTGCTTTCTAGTGTTGTTGGGATGGGAAGGATGCTGATAGTGTCTTGGATTCAGAGCGGATCATCAGATATTGCTATTGATGTGATAGGGGGAACTCTTCAATTGAAAAGACTTTTGAGATTATGAAAAACAATGAAAAAATGGGATAGATCAATCTTTTACATTTCTTTTGCACAGAGTGATTTCTATTGCTGTTTGGATGGGGAAGAAAAAGGTGGCATCTGCAGATTCTGTGTGGGGCCTAACCAATTAATCATGTCAAGACCGATAGGAAAGAATTTAATGTGAAAAACAAACCATAAAATCAACCTAAAAGTGGAGATATAATTACTCTCACTACGGACTGTCTGTCCCTGTTTTGGGGGCTGAGATATCACCCATGGCATTGTTGGTGCATACAAAATTAAGGAAAAAACCAATTCATAACATTAATGAAAGAATGTGATGCTAATTTTTCTCACCCTGCACATGCAGCACCAGTTTTGGTATTGGGGTAGAAGTGGTGGCATTGCCAGATTCAGTCTGCTGGCTGAGATCTTTGGGATTGAGTGGTGGCAGTGACAGTGGGGAAATAAATTGAAGTGTAAAATTATGTGAGAATTGGGAGTGGGGAGAACAGTCTGTGTGGCTGTAAAGAAATATCAATGGTATATATGACAAAAGTGAGAGGGATGATAATCATTCAAAACGTGTCTGATTTCCTTGCACTTTTTTACAAGAAGTTTTCACATTAAAAAGGCTTTTTTGTAGTGATGGGCAACATTTGAATGAGGCCTAGTGAATTTGTTGGGAAAATGTATGACTTTTGTAGTTGTCTATGTAAGAATAAGAGTCATCTTGAGGCTGATCCAAGGAATTATCAGAGTGCTTTATTGGATGGTGACTCAACATTACAAGGTCAATCATTTACCAAGGTTTACAGTGTGTACTCAAGTGAAAGCATGGAAAAAGAGAATGATGGAGTAGATCATTCTGATATAGAGGATGGTGGTGGGGATTCAAGACTAACTTGCTTTACCCATACAGTCTCAAATTGCTTTTTTGGCAAATAATTGTTAGGGATCAAACATATTTCTTTTCCCCACCAAGTTCAAAATTGTAGACTGCTTGCTCATTCCAAAAATAGGCAGTAAGGTATTATTCTTACACTGGCTGAGGTCTTGGCAATCTTGTGATTATTACCACTACATTGCAGATCAATGACTGAGCAATAATTTTACAATGTATGACTGATGTATTTTGAATGCATGTGTGACAACTGTTTAGGGTTTTGTGACATTACTGTTAGATTACTCATAACTGTTATAAGCATTAAGATTACTGTCTAGGACAGAGGGTAGGAATCACTGTAATAACACATCAAAAATTATGTCTAAATGAAGAATTTGTTGAGTTCTGGTTATGAGCACCAGCATTCTTGTCAGTAAGTAACAGATTCTGATTTCTGGCTTTTGGGCAGTAAAAAGTTCCAAAAATGAAACTTATTTTGAAAGACAAGACACGACCCAACAAGATCTGGGTGTTGTTGTGAGTAAAAAGGCTCCCTTGGAAGAATATGATTCACTGCACCATCAACAATTTGATGATGTTGATATTTTTTGGCATTTTATGCCAATGTGAGTGATACAATATTGGATACAGGAGCTCTGACATATCACTTGTTACATAACTATGTGCACAATGAGTTGTTTGGTTGACTGGAACCATCAAGCTAGTGATTCAGACCATCAACATGGTGTTTGTCCATCATGCCATGGTCAAGTGCTTGTGGGATGATGTTATCATGTACTTATTGGGAGAGGCGGTGGACTTAAACAACACTTTCCTTTCTCTTTCGTGATTTTCAAATTCATTAAATTTAGAGATGCCCATAGGACTACCAAAGTTCTAGTGCAGTAAATAATAGCAGCAACATGTTGCAGATTTATCACTGTGTTTGGGATCAAATGCTTTAGCGCATTCATGTTTGACCTAGTGACATGTAGGTGTACAAAAAATAGGAGATCTTGACCTATGTCACTCACTCCAATAATTGGAGCTTCAGGGACACCTCAAAAACAACCCAATCAGAAAAAAACAGTGTCTGGAGAAGACAGTCACCCATGATAGGGAGCAGGTGATGAAAGTATCAACATCAGAGAAAAGAATACATATTCTGATTAAGTGGGAGAAGATGTTTGAGTGACACATAAAAAAACTTAATTTAGTCAAAATAAGGATTGAATCATCTGTTCTTTTATTTTTCAGATGTTGTTTTGAATTGAACTCTGATTAATTCATTCTTATGAACTGTTTTGAAGTCCAAAGATCACTTTTCTATCTTTTCATGAGCGCTTTAACACCAATCTGGTAATCCAACTTGACCCAGGTTTTGTTCTCACGTTCAGTGTTGCAATCTGTTTGACATTGCCTATGTCTCACAACTTTGTTCCAGTTGAATATGAAGGGCATGTCAAACAGCATGACTCTTCCAAAAATAGCTGGGCCTGGGGAAGCTTTGAGCACTGTTGATAGGAAGAACAAACTGCCCAAGAGGTATTAGTGAGAAAATCTGGAGCGTCATTCTCACTTACATTTTTGGCCATGTCCATGTCAGCTGTGTGGATCATTTCCATAATTGTTTGATACACCTGCTCAAGTATTGTATTTGCTTGTGAATTCCAGATGCTGGTAACTTGAGCTTGATCCAATTTGTATCACATAGATGATTAGGGATATAGTTCACTCAAGGACTACTTTTGTTCCTCTAAGCCAAAATAGAATTCTTCATATTTTCAGTATTGTAATATGAAAATTAAGTCAGCTACAAATATTCAGTTCTGTTTTTATTTGAATCGGTCTCAGTGAATTATCAACTGTTGATTGTTACTCACAATAAATAATCATAATATGTGTGATCACCTCAATTTCATGAGGTGATCATCCATGCTGTCATTTGCAATGCACAAGAGATTGTCAATGTATGCTTAAGTGAACTCATGGGTGACCATCATCTTAGACATTTTAGCTTGAAAGATGTCTGGAGAACATGCAATACCCATTGGTATTCACAGGTAAGAGTGCCCTGCAATGGAAAAAAGTGCATATCTTGGATAATCAGGATCAAATCTGATAGTGAAACAACCAATGTTTAGATCAAGAGCTTTTGCATGTGTGAACCCTTCAAATTTTTGCAGAACTGTGCTGATTTTGGGTATCAGAAACAGGTTTCTCATTATCCCCTTGTTCCCTTCCTTAAAATCACTTAAAAATTGCACAGCTGGCTCTATTTTGGTACCATGAACAAAGGAAAATCGTATTCTGATTCTGGTTGCCACTCCAGTCCCCCCCGACTCACAAAGTCTCTCAATTTTCTTTTTAAGACTTCTTTGTGAACTATAGGATTTCGGAAAGGGCTGCCATGATATGGCTTTGCATCCTCCTTTAGCTTAAGGGAGACAGAATCTTTATCTCAATCACATAGCATTCAATCAAAAAAGGCTGATTCAGGTAGCTGCAATTTTCATTCACTGCTGCACTGATATTTGCTTATTTTTACTTGGCATCCAAGATCTTTACAAGCCACTGTATGGTGTCAAGAATTCTCTTAGGTTCATGGATGATGACACTGTTATTGGCCACTCATGCCCATTCAATCTTGGCTCTTGTTGAAAGCTTGGTGATGTCTCTAATTGGCAACATGATGTCATCAATACCAAGTTCTGCTTATTGAAAATTTAGAACAATTCCTAACTCTTTCACAGTATTTGTACCCAGATTGTGGCCAAACCCTTGCATGCTCATTAAATGTCAATCATATTCCACAATATCATCATGTACCAAGCACTCTCTGCTTGCAGAATAATCAGTGAACTTGATTCTGAGTTTGCTCCTTCCATGTGTTTGGAAGGTCCCTTTGACATATTACAACACTTTGGCACCTACCATCAAGTCAAGAAAATGTTTGGATTTTCCTTTTTTCATGGAAGAAAAGGTGTCCATTGGAATCTGTGTTCAAGGGACCTAAGCTGATAGTTAGAAGAATATTTATCGTAGGGAATAGGTTTCCCATTTTGCATTGATGTGACTGTCTTGCTATGTTTAAAATTGAAATTGAGTGTTTTTTGGAGTCCACTGTAATGCTACAAGTTCAAATTGCAGAATCATCAACAATTAAAATGAATTAGGCTTGTTACTAGAATTCATAATGGTTTCTCTTTCAGCCATTAGCAGCCATAAACCCAAACCTAAACTACTCCAATTCCCCAGGATTATGTTTGTTCATATCTTGACTTAAGCAGATACTTAGGAGAGTTTTCAAATGTGAAATAGGAAGTATAACATGTTTTCTAGATGATAGGAAGTTATTTTTATGAGCTTTTTGATGGATTAAAAATGAGGACTGACAGATGTTAGTCCTCATGCTTGTTATCATGTGATTTACATGATAACTGATTATTCAGCCACTCATGGCTTGAAGTATGTAAGTGAACTTTTACATGTGAAGAATTTTTATTTAAGCCTTCACATGTGAAGTATTTTTGGTGAAGCTTTCACATGAACTTTATCCTGAATGAAGGTTTCAAGTGAAATGAAACCTTTCTTTTTCAGTGAGGGAGGAGGTACATGAGCTGAATTCAGCCCTAACTTTGGATAGTAATATCTTTTACACAAGAAACACTTTGATTAAAAGAAAGTTTATCAGCTTGAAGAGCAAAATATCAGCTTTTTAATGACACCTTTATATCATATTGTTTGCTGCATAGAAAATAGTGTAATATGTAATAAACTTTGCCTTAAACTTCCAATGCTAACTAAACTGACTCAGTTACCATATTCCTGCTCCTCCAAAACATGAATGGCAAGTACCACAACCAGACACCGGTAGGACATGCACAATAAATCCTGATATGATGGTTGCATCCAAAATAGTCAAGCATATGACTGGTACCTTGGACAAGTGAACAAATAAAAACTATAGAATTAGGCCATCGTCCTTCTTCTGCATTGTACCTAATAGTGAAGCAAACTGCTACAGCACAGCAAATTACAGTTTTATGTAGTAGGACCTTGTAGATCAAGAAGTGCAATTCATGGTGTGTGCCAATTTTTTTGACAAAACAAGGTACTAACTATGAAAGACTGCATTCAATCGATTTTACTGAATTCGGTAGGAGTAAGAATAGGACTGATTGTCTTTAACAAATCCATTGGTTGCCCTTTGTGTGCATCCCTGGCTCATGACACTTGGCCCCATGATTTGAACAATAACGTGTCAATTCACACACAAAATAAAACCTCCTAAGAAAATAATAACTTAGGCATGAAAAATAAATGGTGTGCAAATGACAAAGCATAAAACAGTGTGTGGAGAGAACGAATATGGTTAACCTGTTTGTATATTTAGTCAGAATAAGGTGTACTGTTGTAATACATCTTTTAGGTTTTGTTTTGTGTTGAACTTTTATGGTGCCATTCGAATGAAGTGATCTGATGGTCCAAGGATCACTTTCACAGCGGCTTTCAGTTTTGCATGGGAGACCATCTTTTCACAGCAGTACTTTCCGTCAACATAGGCATTGTTTCCCCTTTCTGTGCTTTTGTCTACTTTAGTTTTTATTCTCCTATTTTTGACCAGTCATCAAGGAATGAGATCACAAACAACATGTGCCTTCCAAAATTTGCTGCACCTGGTAAGGTTGTTAGTACTGTGTGATAGGTAGAGTGCATGACCTATGCCACATTGGTCAGAAGTCAGCAATGTCACTCTTGTTAACTATGTCAACCATGTCTATGCTGGCTATGTGGAGCATCACCATGATTATTTGATGCACTTGCTTGAGTATTGCATTCATTCACTTGCCGGTTCTTTACACCGGTGAGCTTATACTTCAGGCTGTATGAATCACATAGTGTCTCAAAGTGAAGTTTGAAGTTAGTTCTGTTGTCAGAGATAATGTATTGACTAAGTGGTTTATGACTAAACCAGGTCCTGTTTATTATACTGCCTTCTGTAGTCAACAATGTGTCAAAGTAGGTTTTTAGAATCGGATATGTATGTCTTTGCCCCTGATGCCACTTTGTAGAATGAGAATATCAAACTCAGGTAGTTGTGATATCTGCAACTCTAAAATTTTTAACATGCTAGTTGCAAGGTTAATCATATGCACATAAAGCCAAGTTGTTTCTTGTCCTTGTCCATGAGGGTGTATGGTCCTATGAGGTCCTCACATAATGCCTCTCATGGATTGGTGATTACAAGATTTGTTTCCAGTTTCCCATATTTGTGTTGTCTTCACTTGTTCAAATTGCAACTGTGACACTTTTTGACATGCGATTGGACTGTCAATCTTAGATCTTTCCATTGCATTGAGATATGAAGACTTTCTTTGAGATTCTTGGGTCCAGGGTGCTGTAAGTAGTGGTGGAACCATGGTACTGCATGATGTTGTGGGCTTTTGAAAAAACATCTTTCTGTCTTTTTAGAGTACTTATATGTTTTTGACCAGCTGGGAGGAATAGCTTTCCATTTCAGCTTTTTTCTTATGCTGTGTTCTTTTGTCTCAGCTATCTCTCTGATTTTGAGTGCATGGATGTAGTCCTCTTTATTTGTATTGGAAAACACAAGGTTCATGGATTCCTTGGTGGTTGCCATGGATTCACTGAGCTGTTGTGCTGAGTTATGGTAATACCAGCATTGTGCAAAGATCATATAAGTTGACCTGTCATCTGTGACAGGTCCATAATCCAGTGATGAAACAGCTTCTACAATGGTGTTATGGATGTCTTTGATGTACATGATGATGGGGTAATACTCTTCTAAGAGTAATCTCCAGTGGTACACTTGATCAGAGGTCAGGCGTAGAGCATCCTGCATTAGATCTTTGTTGTCAGTGTAGACCATTAGTTGTTGCCCCCAAAGCATGCCGCATTGAACTGTTTTGGTCTTTCCATTATGGTCTTATGGTTAGCAGATCTTGTTTGATCACACTGTACTTTTGCTGCGTAGGCTCAGTTTTCTACTGAAAAATGCCACTGACCTGCTGTTCTGAGTCATTACAACTCAAAATTGAAATTTGGAGCTATCGATGTAAATCTCAAAGCCCTGTGAATAATCAGGATAGACTGGCATTTGTTGTCTTAATGTTCTTGAATGCCTATTGATGGACATCATCCCAATGCCCCAGGTTCTTTTTAGTTTTGATTTTATATGTGACAGACTCATAACTAAATTGCTCATTGGAGCAAGCATTTCACTACATCTTGCTGAGATGTCTCTTAAGTACTGGACCATACCCAGAATTCTATGGAGATGTTTAACATACTGTGTCAGAGTTAATGTTAGAAGCTCCCATTTGATGTACACACAGACTTTGGCACCTGCTTAGTCAGGTAGAGAAAAGGTTTGTCTATTCCTTTTTGTGCATGATGTGAGTAATCGTGTGATCTTCACTATTATGTGCAAGTCTCTGTGTGAGCTTTCATCAATACAATGGCAGTCACAGTAGTGGTTGCAGGCCCCTACTACAATGTAGTGCTATGATACGTGATATTACCAAATCAAGGAAGCAACTCCAAGATGGTGATCATCTGTGTGGCATGCATTGCAATGGCTGGGACTATTCATCACCTGTTTGAGGGAGAATTGGTGAAGGAAGATTTGTGCAAATTGGGTCTTTGAACACAATCGCCAGAGTTGCAACATGTAATTGTAACTTTGCTTGGCTATCATGTCTTGGTGTAGAGCAAGATGTGAGTTAATGAATCTTCTACATGTGTCTTTTTCATAGCAATAGTGCGAGCAAACATAATTTGTTTTTGTTTTTGTTTGTCTGTTTTGTTGCTGCTTTTGGTATTATTATTACAAGCATGGCTCAAGCACTATGGATTCTTGATGCCATCAGCAATAATGGAAAATATCCATGAGAGAGGGTCAGCGTACAGTGTAGTTAAAGTGGTAAGGACCATGCATCAGAATTTCCTGTTAAGAACATGCTGTCTTCTGAGGTACTCAGAGGTTCATTGTGAGCAACAGTAGTTGTAGAGACAACCATGATGAGAGGGAGGCAAGAAGCCTTTCAAGAGGTATATTAACCATTGCTTGATGATAGCAAATCATTGTGACAACAATAGGTCATGGGAACCACATAAAGGTCTTTTGACTAAGAGCTGCTAGTGGGAAGTATCTCAACAAATATTTTTATCTGCAAAACATTTGTTGCGCTAGATAATATCTTTGCTTAATAAGCAAAACCTTGTTTCACTTCTCAATGGAAGTTGAGTAAAGCCCATTGAAGTATTATTTGGTTGGCAAAACAAATATTATATGTTTGCTGCACACACATGGGGAGCTATTCTCAAAACCCATTGTGACAAATATTGTTAGATGCCAAAATTAAAATTTATTAATCAATTCCACCTGGGAGATTGATTATTTAAAAGCTTGTCTTCAGTTTGAGACATTCACAATTGAACACAGCAAAACACTATCTGTTGTTTGTTGTGTGGGCCATTGCCATCATATTTTTCAACTCAAGAAATAAATGTAATGTGCTGGGTCAACCTGCATTGATAGCTGACAAAATAGGTGTATTATCAAGTTTTTGTCAAACTTGAATTGTGTCTGCATGTAACATTGCACTTGACATCCTTAATGGCTGTTACTGTTGCAATCGCCAGTTTTATTTCACGTAACATTTTGCAATTACATCTTGTGCAACCAGCGGTTCCATTGCAATTGCTTTCATGACTTGCAGTAATATGCTTTGCAATTGTCTTGCACAACTTGTGGCACAATCATGATTGCTCTTGCAGTGATGTAGTATCATGGCAGTTATTTTCATGAGTCATGGGAAATTGATTGCAAATGCTTTTGCAATGCACAGCGTCATTGTGATTGCTATCATTGTTTCTACTCAAGGAAACATTGTGATAGCTTTTTGCGGATCACAGCATTATTGTGATCACATTCCCATATAATGTCATTGTCACAGTTGCTCTCAAGATTCACAGAAATGTTGAGATTGTTTTTTGTTGCTTGTGGGAACCATTGCAATCACTTTCCACAAATTTCCGTATCATTGCACTTGCATTCACAGATTGCCGGATCATTCGCAATTGCTCTTGCAAATTGCAGAATTGTTGCAAGCATTTTTGTAACTTGCGGGATCATTGCGATTGCATTCACGACTCACAGAAGCATTGCATGTGCTTTGCAGCTTGCAGAATCATTGTAACCACCCTTGCAAATTGTGGGATCATTGCAATTTCTTTCTTGATTTGTGGAATCATTGTGATTGCTTTTGTGGATTCACAGAATCATTGCAAGTGCTTTCTTTGCATGCAGAATAATTGCGATTGCATTCATGGATAGTGGTGTCATTGCGCTTTCCCATATCATAAAGTCATTGCAAGTGCTTTTGCAACTTGCGGCAAGTGCTCTTGCAACTTGTAGACAACAGTGTGATCACAATTGCAGATTGTGTAAGCATGGCAGCTCCCTTAAGCAGAGCTTGTCAAACAAAGCTTGCTCTTCTTGGGGGGGGGGGGAGTGGAAGGAGCGGAATCTTGGAAGATGTTGTCAACAGTGGGAATGGAGGTAACCACATTGGGCTCTGATCATAGTGACCTACGGTCAAAGTAGGCATTAAAAGAAGATGAATAATTGTAAGAATTAAATTAATATAGGACTAGTTTCTTAGCACCTCTACTTGTTCTTGTTTTGGCCTGGATGTTGTTCCAGGAGCAGCTTGTCCACACCATAACTCTCTCAGAGATTGCAGCCAATCTCCAAAAGAATTACCCCTATTCTCTATTGACCACGATATGTACAACATATACAATGGTTTTACAAATAGAAAGGTAGTTGATGAAATGACCTCAATACATACCTTGTAAGTACAATGCTACTGATCGGTGTGCAGCCTACAACAATCTGCTGTAACTATGTACATACCACAATTGATCTAGGCCCTTTTTAATACCTAAAATGTACTTCCTCCTGTATAAAAAATGGCAATAAGCATGGGTACAATGCTATATGTCTAATTCTTTGGTGCTATTTGCCCTGCAACTTCAAGAACTGTAGTCGGAGTTGTTGTCACTGCCAGAATCTGGGTATTGATGCTTCTTGTGGTTGTGCAACTGCTTGAATGCAGTGTGGAGTACATTCTTCAACTCTGTCCAGAGAATCTGAGCAAAATTTGCACCTTCTGACCTCTTTTCCTTCAAATGGGGCTTACCTGCACCACCATTCTTTTTATCAAAATACGATCTTCATTATATTGTCCACAGTCACACACATTGTAACATTTGTGCTGTCTTCCAGGCTCCTTGAAGAACATTCAGTGTTGTCTGCCTTGCCCACCTTCTTAGGTTTCTTGGGGATGCAGGAGTCCATCAACTCCATCTTAATTGAGAAAGAAAAATTGTGGCAAGCTTTGTGTTGAGCTTGGCATTATTCTTGATATTCTTAAGGACCAATAGGAGGGCTCTAGTACTGATGTGAGTGGTATTCTCCATCAATTCATGTGTCTACCACTTAGCTGGGCACATGTGCAACAGGTGAGTTGCAAGGTTGTTCTTGTCCTAGGGCAAAACCTTCTTGGTGGCCTGATTAGCTTTTGGCTGTAGTACAGACACTGTGGCATCTTTAGTTACTTTCTGAGCTGTTCTACTTGGACAAAAAACTACTTATCAAAACCTGATTGGGCTTCTTCAATGGGCTGGTGATGTATTCCTTGAGGCCCTTGTCCGTGTCATGTCAGGATACCGAAGAAGGTAAAATATGACACATTCAAGTCTTGGTGGGAGTCTTGGCATGAGTGACTTCATAGACATCTTCCCAAGGAGCACATGGACTTAAGCCTTGATTATCATGTCCCACTGCTGCCTCACTTCATTGGAGAGGGGGTTTCTGTACAGTTTGAATGTCTGTGCTCCTTCTGTGGTAGTGGTGAGCTTTGTGGCTTCTACAGCCTTTACTGACTTTTCATGATTCGCCTTGGTGACAGGTAGGGGTGCCGAGGCAGCCTCAGGGTGATGTAGGCCCTCTACAGTAGTTTAATTTTTCAGGAGATGCAGGACATCTCTTAATAATAGCAAGACCTTGCAAAATAGCAAGAGGTGAAGATCTCACACCTTGAAGGTGAGGAAAAGATCCAGATCCAAAATGGAATCTGACACACCTTCTGAGGTTTCATTCCAAGACAGGGAGAACCCTACACAGCATCTCACTGTGTCATGAGTATAAAACATACTAAAACTGTGTAAAATACACAGTATTGTTTTGTACAATGATGCACATTTGTTTCATCATTCCTTTTTACTAAGTGAAAAGTTCAACTCATAAAAAAACCATTTCACAATGTATCTACACTATTTCTACATAATATAAGATTATGCCACACCAGCTTAGGTCACTATCAATTGATAGCCTTTGCACGACCTTTCAGATTGTCTGTCTATCATCCTACTGTTCATCATCTGTCCATCATTGGTGCACCTGTCCATGGGTGGTTTGTCTGTCAGTGCTTCCACCTGTCACCCAAAACCATCAAATATGCTTGGTAAGTAAACACAGCACAGCATAGTACTATGAAACATCAAGAGTATGAAAGGGCCACATCTGAGTTATGAGTTACACACTCAGCCAGTTGAAGTGAGTTTTACTCACAGGCAGGCACATGTTCTTAAACATGTAGTCAATAAAAAAGTATTGCCCTGGCAAGTCAATGAGGACTAGGCCCAGTTAATGCAGGTATACTGCACTCAATGTAGCAGAGTGCACATGTTGTACATTGCACACATGCTAGATAAAAAGTCCACTTGTCACGTGTAACACACACAAGCAGCACATAGACTTAGTAGCAGTACTCTGTACCCTAGCTCTAAGTGGTCCCTCATAAAATAAGGAGGCAAATTAATGCCTAGGGTTATATTTTTTCAATGAGAAATATGTGATAGTATGTTTTTACACAAATAAACTTAATTAAATCTCTACCTGCAATCACATGTATGTACAGTGATACTGTGGAGTACAGTAGTACACTCTGCATGTAGGCAGTACAAATAAAAACATACTTATAGTGTCTAAAATGACCCATGAAGCTTCACAGGCCAAAAAGTATACTTGTGACCACTAAGAGGTGTACGTCACATGTTAATGACCACAATCCCCCTTTGAAGTCTTATACCTCAAGTGTCTTTGCATTTCCAGATGACAGTCTCCCTTTGTCCACATGGTAATGGTGGGAGTAATACACAATCCCTGCATGGGCATGGGTTCAGCATAGGCCTCAAGATTCAGGTTGGCTTCATGGGAGAATATGCACACACATGATGCAGCAAGCATTGATCAGCCCCATTTTACATGGGAGCAAGTCATGGTATAGCCTGATACACAAAACTGATCACATTACAGCCAGCAAGATTGCAATCTCAGTAAAACAACTGCATCAAAATGGCATCTACCTGCACGGCTCAGACCATGACGGAAACTGACCTGCCTAGGAGTGACCTAAGTCCAACTCCACAAAAAGGCATAGGATTGCAATGTATTGTCACATCTTGGTCATGCATCAGAGTGATGTGGAGTAGTATCTCCATGTCCCTCACATGTGGGGGTGCATACAAGACCAAGAAAATGACTACAAGTTGAGTCCCTGATATAGTAGGACTCATGAATATGAGCCTATGTGAAATTTGGGCAATTTTTGTATTTGCACAAGAAATTTGTATACATTTTGCATGTTTTTGACATGAAAACATGCAACTCATTGATTTCTTTCAGAATATCAAGTAAAAAATAAGAGAAAAATCACAAAGATGAGAATGCTTCTCAATTTTGTGCCTTTTGTCCATGCAATCCCTGTAGCAATTGCGCTAAAATCAAAAGGCTAGTAGGCTGGCAAATAGCCTCAGCACGTCCTCTGGTCCTAGGAAAAAAGAATTCAAGACTCAACACTAAAAATATGAATTGAATTAATTCTGAATTGAGTAGCTTAAAAATAAAAATCTTAGCCAAAAATCAAAAATCAGATTTCAATAATCCGATTTAATTTCATACCTTGCTTTCTTGAAAATAATATTAGTCTTTATGTAAACAACAATAAGATCCAAAAATGCCATTGAATTTTTGGCATCAAGAATACTTTCTCAAGAAGATGAACTCTTCTCTCATGTCAAGAAATTTATACATGTGCCCATGCAGCACTATTTATAACAGGGTATCGGCAAATCAACCGGAAATCAAACCATGTTGAGTTTCAAAGCCCTGACAAGGTATTTCTACAGTAACAATGGAGAAAAAGGATATTGTTCCCAGGTATCCCATATGTTGCAAAAATAGGAACACCCATTTGTTTTCCTTACCCAGCTAGACAGGTTTCAAACTCTTGGCATATGCAGCATGGGTTCTTCTTTCATGAAAGGAAGGGTAAAGTCACTTGATGTTTTTATTGCAAAGCAATAATCTCCTGTCAACACATCTTTCTGAGGCACAATTTGCCCAGAGTGATGACACCAACACATGACCTCAGTTTTTGAAAAATGCAAAGACTGAACTAAAATTGTTCTAGATTTTTGAACAAATAACAACATAAATAAGATATTGTGATCTATTTCACCTTGCCAGTGAGTATTAATTTTTCAAGTCTGCTTAACCTGTGTTCCAAGGTTGCAACAACACCTGAACACAATCCATAATGCACACAGCTAACCACTTTAGTGAAGCGCTCTTCTTGAGAAGAATACACTTAAGCAAAGAGCTAACCACTCCAGTGCACTACTCCTCAAAACAGCAGACCTTTGAAAGAGTGTCAAAAGAAACAAGTCGCATTTGCTAACACTACAAACTCAACTTCAAACACGTTACTGAGGTTTCTAAACAAAGAGAAAATGTGTGATGAACTTTAGGTGTGTTGGAAGAAACTGCGTGTCTCCCTTTAAATTTAACTAAGAAGTAGGACTAAGCCTATAATGACAGAACACATCCAATCAAAAGAACCGAGGGAAAATACAAAGTGGACAATTCACCTTTTGAACTGGAGGGTTTTTGTTGACAGCTGTTGTTAGAATTGACTGCACAACAAACAATAACATCCAAATTCTTAATAGAAGTGATAATGGATGACAAGTTAAGTAAGCTGTCCAAACTCAAAGAAACAATACAGTACAGTAGGTTTGCAATACTCAACTCTACAAAATAACCTAAGACTTCACATGAAGTCAACAAATCATTAGACTGGATACTGGCACATAGAGAATCCATTCAGGCTATAAAAACTGAAGAAAGTTAAACCTACTCATTGCTAGTAACATCAATCAAGGGTTTTCCAGGTGCCTCATCAGCACATTCATTGGAGTCAATGATAGCCATATCATTCTCAATAGAACTCATTTGGAGTAGCATAATAGTCTCCAAAGGCTAGCTTGAAAGACCACCTTAAACAAGGTTAGGATGGATGCACCAAGAAGTGAGTAAAGTTTAAACAACAAATCAATACACAAATTCTCTGCACATGACAACAAGGACATAAAAATAGACCCAAAGGCTTCTCATGGCAGGGAACAATGATCAGACATGCACTTGCTAAACATTCTTATGAAGGGAACTCATACGCTACTGGGTTCCACCTTGGACAAGACAATATGATTGTCATGCCTCTCTCACAAAAATTGTAAAGGAGGAGGCACCAAGTCACTAAAGCCACTACCATGGCCTATGAGACATGATACATCAAAGGAGACTCATTGATGGAAAGACTTTTGTTAACACATCACAGTCTAGAGCTACCCCAACTCAGGTCAAGTACAGGTTGTCTTGCATTCTAGTACAGCATGCGGAACAAAGAATGCAAACACAGAACAACTAGATTTGAATTCTAAAGGTCATATTAACATTTCTGGATTCAAAAAGACCTGTGTAAACTAGAAATGGTCTCTCCAAGATAAAGAATCTAGTGTGTAATTCTCTGATGAGAACTTCTGTGAGGTTTACTTACAGACCGTCCCATGAATGACACATGCAGTACCCAAGATTAGGGGCTCAATGAGTCACCATAACACGTTGGTCTTTTCTTTTGGAGACACATAATGGGATAACCATTGGTGGTGCAACTTCTTGGTGCACAAGCCACAACATAGATTAAGCCTCAATTGAGAACTTAAAACAAGATAAACAAAGAATTTATGATATTTTTTCTTGTACAACTACAGCAAAGTAAATTGTGAGCATTATTACCTTTATAGATGGCATTCTTACCTAAGGAGATGACCATCATCCAAAAAAGGACAAGTCAAACATCTCTGTTGGCATTTCTGCATAAGAAATGGGACACAAGCTGTTACCCACATGACAGTGCTATGGCTTAATTTGCTTAAAAAACTCACGAAATCAAAAAGAAATCAACCATTATGTTGCCAACATCAAGAGGAGTTCACTTCTCCAAGATGCTTTCAAGCTGTGACATATCAATACGGTTTCACATACCATAAGATAATCATCAACAACTGTTATTACAAAGAATACAAGAGCACATACATGTACATTTAACCATGTTGCAATGTCATTACCACCATCACCAGTCATATATGTATGGACTCCTTTAAGGTTCCTCATTACAAAATACCAAGTAATGCCATCAAAAATGTGAATCATGACTCTCTTTGGTACATAAAAAGACAGATGTTGATGTTTGCACCTTCCAATGATTGAGTCGACAGCATGTATGACTTGACATTGTTCACTTGCAAGTAGCTGACCTATTTGGGCAACTATTGCCATGGATACAAAGGGGCAAAAGAGTAAAATAAAGGACAAACACTCACAACAAAATGTCTGTATCATCAATCATCTTTGTACATTAGACCTGGTTTAATATCCACATTGTACACTCATTGTGACAATTAAAGTGAAGTTTGCACACTCCACTTTTGGACCATATGAATACCAACTGGCACCCAGTGTAAGTTGACCAGGGTCTTTAAAAATAAAACCCATAAGTAAATATCTCACTAGAGATCAACATCTACCAAGTCATGGTGATGCTTGACATGCTGAACAAATTATGGTCCTATCAGTAGCTTCTAGTGGAACTTGATGTTCCTAAAATACACCAATACGCCATTCACTCCAATCTACTATGCAGTGCCTACCACCTAAATGTAGTGTAGCAATAAAATGATGGAACTGTTGTTTGGCATTCCGATAGTGCACACACACAGACACAACCAATAGGAGACACCAGGCAAGACCAAACCAACTGTAATATATCCTCCAAGTTATGGTCACATGGTTCATAGAAGCCATGCTAAAGTGAACAAACTGTCATTTGCCCCACACAAATATTCAGTCTGCATAGAAGTGCTTGGACTACAACCTTTTCATGTGATAAGACAATGAGGGTTTCACACAGAGTTAAGTCATATCATTCTGACTGATGAGAATACTCAAATAATGGCAAAAATGGCCATCAACAATCTCCCTCTCCACAAGCACTTACGCTACATTAAAAAATACTACATATGTACCACTAGTCACAAGCAGCTTGCAATTTTCATCCTTACCCATAAGGTTTTTTCTGAAAGTCTGGCTTGTAATTGGATTTTTTCCTCACTGTGATTTTATTTTTCCACAAACCATGCTGATTCTGGGTAAGTGACACAGGCCGATTGTCCACTCTACAGATGTATTCTTAGGTAGTCTCTAAGATACCTTTAATGTTTCAGGAGATGCAGGGCATCTCCCAATAATAGCAAGACCTTGCAAAATAGGGACATGTGAAGATCTCATTGAGGTGAGGAAAAGATCCAGATCCCAAATGGAATCTGACACCTGCTTAGGTTTCATACCTAGACAGGTAAAAACCTACACATCATCTCACTGTGCCATTAGTATAAAACATACTAAAACTGTATAGAATCCTACACAATTTTGTTTTGTACAATGGAGCATACTTGCTTCATTGTTTCTTTTTAGTTTGTAAACAATCCAACTCATAAAAAATCATTTCACAACATGTCTACATCGTTTCTACATATTATAAATTATGCCAGAATGAATCAGGTCATGGAGTTGGCATTCATGCCCTATGCTGTCGCACCCTTCTTCTTTTGTTTTTTGGAGTTGCACAGTTGTGTATACTCCCCTTTGCAATTTCTCTTTTTGAGAATTGTGGCTTCAACTGCCTTGTGCACATTGATAAATCTTCTTTCAAGCCCCATTTGCTGGCATTTATGAATCTTGGTGCCAACATGCAGTAAAAACTGCTTGGGAGTGCCAGACATCCATGCTGCCATGTTGAGTATGTTACTGGTGTTGGGTGGAGTGAGTATTTTTGTTATTCTTGAGGGCATCCTCCACAGGATCCTGCATAGGAATGTTGCATTTGGAAGAATTCTTTCCTCCAATGTTGCATTTGTACTCTACCCCCTTGAGTCCTTCCGGGACTGTATTTACAAAGGACACAGCTCATAGTACTTCTCCTAGATCAGTACCTAGAAAGAACTTCTTGAAGGAACTTCTTTGGGACTAAAAAAATCCTGTGCCTGGGGGCACACAGGATTGTTGGTACTCTGTGTGACAATTTATTATTTTCTTAAGCATCTGTCGGTCAAAGGGAGCCTTGAAATGTGGTGGAGCATGGTTACTTTCAGAGTTTGGCTATCATATGATACTGACCTATGCCATTTGTTAGAAGAATTTTTATTTATAGGAAACAGGAAGTAAAAAAGGGTTCTAGATGATTGGAAGTTTTCTTTGATTATGAGCTATTTATTGATTAAAAATGAAGACAACACATGGGAATATTCTAAGTTGGTACCCCCTTCATACCCTGTACCCCCATTGTTACCCCAAAATACTACAACTTTTAAGTCATAAATTATTTTGAAATCACATTAATAACAAGTCATTTTCTGAGTCTGTGTGTCTCCCCCATGAATTCAATGACTTGAATTTATTACTCTGAATCACTCTGATGATCAGCCAGGATGAGGCAAAGCATTATGCTCCTATGCCCTTGAGCGGAGTTGAACCTTGTTCACTCCTAGGCAAGTCCATATCAATTATAGTCTAAGCCCTGTGAGGATGGCCATTTTATGCAGTTGTTTTTGTGATATCACGAGTTTAAATGCTGTCCCATGATCTGTTATGTCATACGGGCTGTTCTGTGACTTGCTACCATGTATGTGTGGCTGATCCACAATATGACAAGGACTGTGCAACGATAAACATGTACTCCAACCACCATCAACATGCAAACAAAAAAGAAAATGATGAAGAGTAAAGACACTTGAGGGACGAGAGCTTCCAGGGAGGTCATTTTCATTTTCCAATTCACAGATACTTCTTAGGGGTCATGATATTTTTGTTTGGCCTGTGGAGGCTACAGAAAGCTTGCAAAGAGTCATTTTGAGCCCAAGAAGTATTTCATTTGAGCACTACCTACATTACTTATTGTACAAAAAGACTCTGTATGTAACACTGCATCAACATGTGATTCCAGAAACAGGCTTAATAAATTCTATTCGCATTTTTTATATAAAGAGGCAATACAAGTATTGTTTTTTGTTGGAATAATACCATTTAGGACATGTATTTATTGCCCATCATTTGATGAGGGACTGCTTTGAGGTATGCTAGAATATCACTGCTACTATATGTTCCACTCGTGTGTGTTACATGTCACATGTGGAATTTTTTTAGCAAGTGCACAAAGTTCTACTAGCAAACTCTATTCAATAAGTGGAGTATACCTGTGTACACAGGGAACAAGTTGTCAGTCATGTGCCATGGGAATATTACCCTTACATGTCAAAACTTGCACTAGGCTGAAAAATTGCATAATGAGAGGATATCAGCATGACAAGTAGCTTCTCAGAAGAATGGGGAACTTATTGATTTGCTTTGTTTCTCTTAGTTATTCTCGTTCTTGGTACTAACACAGGTAGAATATACATAATGTTTCTAAGAAAAAATCATGGATTTTGGTTACCTTCTGGAAATTGATACATATGTACTTGAATTCAGTCATTATTGATTTAGTTCCATTTTTGGCAATAAATAATTAAAGAACAGTAGAGTGAACACAAGAACCAGGGGAACAACAGGGGTATGGAGTACAAAGGGAAACACATATATGTACATATATTTATTTTTTTATATATTTATATATATATTTATATATATACATATACATATATATATACATATATATATG
>JALLPD010000025.1:0-26603 GCA_036940065.1 Cyclotella cf. meneghiniana
ATGGAGCCCAGTGACTTTGTATTACAAAACCACCAAAGCTAGTGATTCCGTATTACGAAACGAGTCGATGTTATAGAAAACATTTATACATGATTATAAGATAAAGGGTATCCTAAATTGCCTCCAATGTGAATGGACATCTTTTTAAAGTACGCGATAAAACTTTACTTAGTCTACATAAATGTAAAAAATCTATATAGAAGCAATGTGGAAAGGATCAGAGGTCCCACTGTACACTGTGGATTCGGTGGTCTGTTGTTCAAATCTTATCTTTTGTCTCCTTAGAAGTCGGCATCTCGTCTTACGAAACCAGATTTACTAGTGTGAAACATGAAGATTTTTTTCATCATTTTGTAATACAAAGTTTTGATCATTTCGCAATACAAAGTCTTACCAAAAACAATACTTCATTTTATGAAACCAGATTAACTAGTGTACAGCATGTGTCTTTCATTTTTTAATGACCTTTTTCATCATTTTGCATTACGAAATCTCATTTCATCATACGAAACCACTTTTCGATTTAAAATGCAATGGATACCTTTTCTCTAAAAATGCATCAGTTTAGACACTAAACTGACACCAAACTGATGAAATTGCATCATATGACAAAATGAGGTCATTTCGTAATACAAATTCACTGGGCTCCATATGACTGCCCCCTTAAATATGAAGATGACATGGTATAAGCAAAGTTAACCAATTATTCTACATTCTTGTGTGTCCCAATCCTGACGCAGATATACTGTGACCTTCAATCCACAAATCCAGCATATAGATGGTAAGCAAAATTTATGTTATCCTCTTTCATTGTTTTTGCTTTATGATTAGTTTCCTTCTTTTGGTCAATTTATGTACATACAAATAGCCACAAGAAAGAGCAATTTATAAGAAAGATTAGAAATGCCTACAATATCACAGAGACAACCTGATCAGAGTTAAGGAACATGACATATATTATGCATGTGTGAGGGAAGTCAGCATGAGTGGATTATGTCAATTTGAAATTTGTATGGGGTGTTTGGGATAATAACAAACCAACATGGATAAGAGATGACAAGGACAAGGCTGAAAGCCATTCAAATACCCACAAGTATGATCAGTGTTGTCACAGGATATTTGGTCTTTATGTGATAAGTGATCCCTGGTGGTGTAGTAAATCCTTTTGTCATACTGAAGCTTGGGAAGGTTGAGTCTCTGGTTGCATTAGCTGTGAGAGAGAGAGTTCTTAAAAGTCGGAGGGAGACATGGGAAGTGATTCTATTTTGTTGGTAATTTTGTTATTTGATGTTTTTGACATTCATTCAATCATCATCTGTTCTATGCAGGTGGCATTTTGTGCGCTTTTGTGGTTGGTTGCAAAATTAAAAAAGGCTGAATGTTTACCGGATTGACTATAATTCCTAAAGAAAAAAATTCTGCTGATTTATGCTGGATTGAATTACACTGGATAATTATGTAGATTTGTGATGAAACTTGTTTTTGTTTGACCAAGGAAGTTTACAATATATGCGGATGAATGCTCATTCAAAATCATAAAAAGACTAGTCTTTGTTGTAACAAAGTAGTCGATGATTTATTACTCCTACCTTCATTTGGAGTGATGCATCGGAACCTATAGTTAAGTTATAGTTGGCAATCTCTAGATAGGGGCCAACTGTAAGAAGCTATAGTTGGCTGATAGTAAAAACTGCATATCAAAGGTATGAGTTATAGTTGATTAAAAATCTTGCATGATAACTAACTTACAAAATGAAGCATATATAGGAATCCAATATGTCTAACTATAGGTCATGTTATAGGCATACAGATGCCCTACATATGAAGACCTATAGTTGGCCTCTATTCTAACTATCACTGTAACTATACATTTGGTAGCAGTGATGTAAGTTTGTTTTTAATGTTTGTATTTTAGTTACAAGAATGCCAATTTTATTGTACATTGGGTTTTGCATTTTTTGTTAACAGAATTCAGAGGACTAACAATGTGATGGAAAGGTATATTTGCAATTTGAATAGGCTGTTCTGATATGTCTCTCCATCTTTGTTCAATTTTTGTGAGTGTCTAATGCAAAAGCAAATTGTTGGTTAAATCAACACAAAGATGCATAAACAGTATTTTTCCTGGAGGACAGGATAGAAGAGAGATAAATTAGCCAGAAGAGTCTTCAGATTTTTATGATTGGTCTCCAAAAAGCAAACTTAAGGAAATTAGTGTTAGAGGTTGATTAAGGGGGAGGAAGCATGAAGTTTATATTCCCACATTTGGTTGTGTTCTGTGGTTTCCCTCTGCTTTGATAATCCTTTTTCATTAGAAATATATTTTTTACAAAAAGTGTGGCCTGGGGTGGAGTCACAGAAATTTTACTTATGATGGGGGTGGATGTTTGCATTGAAAAGTATCTCAAGAATCATTTTCAACCTTCACCCTTTCTATATCATCACTGCAATGCATTATTTCATTTCCTGTTTTGTTTTTTCACATGAAAAAGTTATTGTCTGAAAATATACTTAGGTGATAGGGATGGAATGGAATATGGGGAAGAATGATTTTTTTGGCTGCTTTATTTTATGGAAATCAAGGTAGGACCACTTCTTTTTGCAGGTTTTTTCAGAAGGAATTTTTTTCGTCCAAGATTAATCTATTTATGATAACTTTTCATTTGAAATACATTTTTCCATATAAAAATGTGTTCTTATTTTGTGTCAATAATGAATCCATTTAAAACTACATTTGTTACATGAAAAGTGTTATTGGCATATAAGGATTCATTGATGAGGCAATATAAATAAATATGTTTTTGTTTGCACGAATTTTATTCTTACATTTCAATTTGTCTTTCCTACTCTATATCCCCACTGTGACATTTGTACTTTTCATTTAAAAACAAATTTCTTTTTCATATGAAACTTTTCTATCAAAAAATACTTACATGCTCTTGGGATGTGTATGTGTGTGTGGGGGGGGGGGGGTAAAAATAGGTGCTTTTGCCATGTTGGTGGTGTTCTGTGGTTTTCCCCTCCTTCTGTTTTTTTGCTTTTAAATGGTTTTGTTAAGGATGGGGGTAATATTACTTCAATTTATGATAGAATAAATTCAGGACCAATGTGGTGAAGAGGACCCTTTGGGACCAGGTTTAGTGAAAATCTACATGAGAACTTATCCATTTAATGGCACTTACTAGTTTACAGACTTGTTTTCATCAAACGCTGTTTCATCTCTTGCATTATTTTTATGGCATTTGTAATTGTATCAATATCATTTGTCCACTCTCTATTAACCCATGTAACTTTGTAAGGAAGCTAAATTGTAAGTGGTAGAAATTCTCAAAAATCTGCACAGCAAAAAATGAGTATGATTAAATCCGTTCATGTGCACCTGACCAGCAACAACTGGTGTTTTTGATGTGAGCCTGTCAACGGGCTTGTACTCCTTAAGAAAGGTACACACCAGTACCAGCTGTATCAACTAAACAGTTCCCAAGCCGTTGCTGTCTTGAATAATTGTGATGTTACTCCCCACATATCAAGTGAGCTCCCTCTGAAGTTAGTTGCATGTGGTCTTCAGCAAATCATGTTGGAACTTTTCAACCAATGATAGTAGTCCTAGCATCTTGATGTCATTGACCCATACAACTAACATAACAAACACATTTTCTTGCCAAGTAAAAATGGTGCCCATGAGGCTTCAATTGATTGTAGTTCATTTTCTTAACATGCTTTGCAAATGTCTTGACAACAAAGATTACCACCTGCTTGATCAAAAAAGTGGCATATGAATTCACCACATCACTTGGTTGATACAATTGTTCAAAGTAATGGTAGGGTTGTGTTCCTCTCCATTCGCAAGCTTCCTTTGAAGAATAGCTGCTTACAAGTCAAATTAGCTGATGTTCTACATAAATTCATGAAGAACACCATGAGTATCAGTCATTTGTTGATGGGATTGGTTATAGGAGTGGGAATAGAGTTATTTACCTAATGCTTTTGTCTACTTGTTCATATCTTCTAGCATGGAATGCTCCTTTTTATGTATCAATTGATTATTTTTTATTGCCCATGAAATCTTGAAAACCTTTGACCCTACTGGTAGCAAACTCCACAGATTGTGAGTTAATGCTTTGTTTTTGTTGAATTGAGATTCCTGTTTGTGATTTCTTTGAGCCCCTTCACTGCACCAGTGCTTGGCATGACCTTTTTCTAGTGGAGTACCTTAATTTCATTGGTTTTCTTAATTCCACCACTGACTCCAGCTCCTCTCAGCACTAACCCCATTTTCCTCTAGTGAAGATATGTGCCTGCAAGCTCATATAGTTGCTCTGCCATCTCACCTAGATCCCTCCACTCAACTGCTGGGGCCCTTGGCAACCATTCAGGGTGCTTAACTCTTTGTCCAGATCATGTGACTCCACTCAATATGCATCCAGTCACAAAAGTGTCATACCATGTGACATTGCCAGCAGACCTTAATGGTGTGAGAGCAGACTGATATTGCAACATCAAGCATCCTTTTTACATCATAGCAACCTCAAGCACATTCTCAAGCTCCAAGACTCCTACTGTGTCAACAGGCTGAAAATAATACATTTGGCCAAATAACATTTTGTGTCACTATCTCAGGTCCCAAATTTGCATGTTGTCACTTTCATGTTTGCCATGGCTCACAAACATCATGGTAGCATAGTGCCTTTGTTGGCTGTCTTCAATTCATTTCTGACTGTCCTGATTCTCTCCCTAGAGATGCAGGTTTCTCATCTGGTTAGCATGTACATCAAGCATGTGCAAGACAGAAGTTCATTACACACCAAAAGGACTGCTTTTTAAGAGAGATTTGTTGGAGCAACAAATCATAAATGATTATCAGTGGAAACTTGGCAACACTTTGTGTGGTACCTCTGCTGCATGGCCCCTGGGACACAACAGAGACATGAGTTCATAGAAAACTAGGCCTCCTGACTGTTTGCATAATCTCAACTGGACTTGTTTGCTGATTTTGAAACACATGGACATAGTCATAATTGCTGTCTTCTTAGTCAGGAAACTCATGTTTCATTGGTCAATCATGATCCTTGATGGACTCAAGTAAAACAGACAAGCAAAACACTAGTGCCTAAGAAGTAATGTAACAACAGATTATGCAAGAGTTTTAAGCGTTTGGAAGAGATGAGGGCTGTGTGAGCATAAAAATCAAATAAGTTAATTCAATTCAGCATGAGGATTATGAAATAAGTTCCCTACTAACTTTTAATTTTAAAGCCTACATGAAGCAGCTGGTAGACAGACACAGTACTTGTAGTTATCAGGATTTGTATGCAGATTGGCATGGGTCTCTTAGACAATCTTGATCACAGATATCTTATTTGAATTTAATACATGCCGCCTGACAGTGGTCCAAACATTCAGATCTTCTTTTGGGAGTCAAACTTGTCTGACAGTTTTCAACAGTAGCTAGCCTACTTTGTGGGATCATGATTGAAGAAACAGTGCATGTGATTAAAAATCAATTTTTGATATTCCCAAAGACAGAAGGTAAGTAAAAGGCTACAGTAGAGAGGTATAGAAGTAAGTAGTAACATACTAACTCTGTGTAAATGATATGTTAAATATATAAAACCTTACTACTATGTCCCTAAAACTTGCGGAAACTGTGAGTTCTTTGGGCCTTAAATGTGGAGCATTTTACAACACTCCATGTCATGACTGCATAAGAAGTGACAGGTCACAATGGAGAGAGTATGTGTCTTGACAACTGCCAACAAGTTTGAAGCAGAAAAAAAGAAGAGAGATTACAAAGAAACTGTTGCAAAGCAATTGAAAAAGACATCTCATTTGAAGATATCCACAGAACCCTATGATTGGTTGTGAAAAAAACACAAAATGCGTAAGACAATCACACTGTTTACATTCCTTATCAGACCACATTGTAACCTTTGAGTTTACAGCATATTACTATGCCAGGGGCCAAGTGACTTCCAAAACAGGATGCCCAACAGACTGGGTAGCACTACAGACCCTAGCCATGCTTGATTACCCATGCATTGTGAACAACTGCATCTACTATGCTACAGGCTACTTAGCTGGACTTTCACTGCACATACAAGCATTTCCTTCATGCAGTGCTTCCTTACCAAGTCAGTCTAAGACAATTGGTCCCTCACAAGAGTGTAGCCACCCACTTAACTTAAAGAGCGCATAACATAGCATGGTAGTGCTCATCGCGGAACCCCACCATACTATGCCCTGGGCACATTAGGGGTCCAGTATATCTGGGTAGCCAACCAAAAGAACTACAGGGAAAGTGAATCCCAATGAGATCCAAAGTCTCATTGTACAAATGCATGGACAACCTCCAACATGTCCTATGTTACATGTTTTACACATATCAGTGTATACCTACCCTTTAGGCTCAGTATAGCTTCATTATGCTTGATGTGGTTGCCATGGTTAGCTTTAATAAAAACTCCCTGTTCACTGCAGATCACCTAAGAGAGGATTATCTAGTTTGATACCACTAAGCTAAAGTATTGCATTACACTACATTCATTACTGATTCTTGGTCTCTTACAAGATCTAACAGACACCATACCAAGACAGGATGATTGCTTCTTGTCCCATGTGATAATGAGGACTCAGGGCAACCCTAAACAACAGTCACATTAGCAACAGGATGCTAACGTGACAGAATCAGCAAACATCCCATAACCCCAATGTTATCCCATCACATCTGATGATCCTATTGCACCTACTTAGAGTGTACAGTAGTGTCATATGTGTGAACATGTCAGGCAAGCACACCTGCACCAATGATACATGTCCATTCACAGCCATAAAATAGGAAAATGGAATTTATGACTGCTAATAACAATGAGTATTACAGCATGGTTTCCCTAGTTTTCTTATGAAAAGAGCAGCACCTCTATGCAACCACACATCTAGCTACTCTCTCCCTTCCCATTGGATTGATCCTCTGCCATGAGCAAGGCAAATTACACCGCCAGGTCCAATGCAAAGGCTAATATCATTGCCTTGGCCTCCAAAATCTCCATCCAACATGATGACAATGAACGATACACCCATGATGCAGCCGAACGTTTCCGCAGCCTTTTTCTTCTGCAGCTGGGAGCATGCTACAATGACACTCAACCAGGTGAAGGCATGCACAAACTCATCGACAAGGGCGACAACGCATTAACAACAATCAAATCAATGGACCGCATCACTGCTGACACTATTCTAATCGCAGCCAAGAAACAAGCTGCTACCCTCAAGCAGCAAACTGGCATGGACAAGAAGCCCAAATTTGAGTCTCACACCAAAGCTAAAGCCAAGGTGGACGACCGCAACTACACCATCCAAGCCACCATTGACACCAAGGAAGGTGCTGCCGAAGCCATCACCACCATCATAGGGTCAGACATCACAGACAACGTTCTCCACCACATCAACGTCACCCCAAAAGGGGTTGACAAATACCATCTACACAAACTCTTTGATGCCATTGAAGCTGCTGCTAAGCACCCTATGGAAAAAGAATTGTTGGCCCCCAAGGTTAACACTCTGTACTACAAATTCAATTGGTGCAAAATGTTCCAAGTCAACATGGAGCAATTCAGGCTCCATGTAAACATGATCACCGCATACAAACTCAGTTTTGACACCAATGACAGCATCCTCATCATTCTCAACAACATCAATGAGGCCAACCTACACAATTACGGCCATGATCTGCATGATGCACTATGCTCCAACAGACAAAAATACAAATAGAACTTTGTCCATGATGCCACCTCCCTCGCAGATATCCTTACAATTCTATTTGCTTTGCGACCCCGCTGAAGCACCGGCCCCTGGATCTGCAAATGCCATCGCAGATTCCATGGCGTTGCTCTCTGATTTTGTTTGGCATGGACATTTTGGACAAATACAAAGAGGAAGCATTGGTGGTGAGCGGCTTGAACAGTGATTCTTTGCATGAACCAAAATGCAATGCACGCACCAACAAGCAATGTGGCAGAGGATGTAGGGACAGGTGTCATTTGCACCGTTCATGCAGCAAATCTTGTGGGAGTCATGATGAGCCTGCCAGTTGGCATGAAAATCCTTGCAAACATTGCCAAAAATTCAAGCATCATGCACAGCATCAATCAGGGGAATCAGAATGCTACTGGGATCAGAAGTTGAAGATGTATCGCCCCAAATGTGTGTGCGAGGAAATGGAGCTTCATTTCGTTCCTCGCTGTAACTTTGACAGCAATTGCAAAACCAAATGAGGGGTGGGGGATCAACTGAGGATTGGACTTTGATTACTGGGCCCAAACCAAACAAACCAACTATTAAAAAGTTATCTGTTACTGACTTCAGTACTGATCATAGGTTTAATGCCCTCCTCCCTTCCTGCTCTACTGATCCGAATCCCCAACAAACCACAATCCACAATGCCTCCACTGATGGCGTGACCACTACTCCCATGCAACACTCTACAGCTGCCACCCACGACACCAAACAATCCACAAACACTATCCATTTGCATCACTCCGTTCACTGCCGCCACGTCAAACACATATTACACCTCCTTAGAACACGAGGATGCCTTTCTCAACAAGGCCATAACGGACAGCATTGGCCATGGCCGACACCATGTATGCACCACCCCTCCTTAGCCACACGTGGATGCAACCTTTCTTACTCCATCACTTCCAGTCTGAAGCGGATGCACCAATGCCTCAATACCGCACCAAAGCATGTGGCCTTTGCATCCAAACACACTGTACATGTATTAAATGTGACCTCCACCCTGGCTGTCCTCACCACCTGTGATTCTGATGCCAATGGCCATTATATTAGTGAGAGCGATCATGTCTGTGCCAATCTCCCCATCCTATGCCCTTCAACCAAGCGTGTTGGTGTCGCCAATGGCAGCTGCAGCCATGGCAAACATGAAACAGCACTGCTGCTTTGCAACATCTCTCCACATGTGGCCCGGGCTGATTTGTTCAATGATTTTCTAAATTCCTTGATCAGCATTGACTGCCTTGCTGATGACAACACAATTTCCATTTTTACCAAATATGGTGTCTCAGTGCATAAAGAACAAGATGTGCTGATCACATGTCAGGGCAAACCTATCTTGATTGGTGTTTGCGATGAATGTGGACGCTATCGCATTCCTCTTGTCCAGCACAAAGGGCAATGAAACCCTACCCCCTGCAAAAACAAGTCAATGCCAAATTAGGTGAAGCCAACAGCATCTACAACTTGCCCTCCGTCAAGCAAGGGATTTTCTGAATGCATGTGGTTTGCAGTTATCCCGTAAAATCCATGTGGTTGAAGGCAGTCAAGGCCAGAAACTTTGTTGGTCGGCTGCTACTCAACAAGAAGAACATCACAAAATACTATCCCAACACAGCCGAAACCCACCGTGGGCATATGAACAAAACTCGGAAGAATGTCTGCTCAAAAAAGCACCCTCAGCCTGAATTTGAGCAAGCCAACATTGCCACATTGCACAGCAAGAAGGAGCACGGGACTATCTGCAATGTCCGGGAGACCATTTTTTCTGACCAAACCAGATGCTCTCCCACCAATTCTCAATGTTGCAATCAATACATCATGGTTATGGTTAAAATCAACAGCAATGCCATCCTTTTTCAAACCGATGAAGAACAGAACAAATGGTGAAATGACTCATGCCTATGACAACCTTATTTCGCGGCTCCTCCATTGCAGTGCCAACACAAACACATCTTGGACAATGAACTTTCTGCCAACACGAAGCATCATGTCCAAGACAAATACAAGTTCACAGTCGAACTTGTCCTGCCCGGCTGTCACCGTGGCAATGCTGCCAAAGTGGCCATCAGGAATTTCAAACCGCATTTCCTCAGTGTTCATGCTGGTATCGCAGACTCTTTTCCCACAAATTTATGGGATCGCTTGCTGCCTCAAACCAAGGTGACCCTGAATCTTCTACGACAATCCAATGGCACGCCCAACGTTTCTGCCTACTCTCACTTGTGTGGGCCCTTCAACTATAACAAAATGTTGCTAGCCCCCATGGGCTGCAAAGTCCAAATTCATGAAAAAACGGATAAACGGGGTACTTAGGCATTCCACTGTCTCAACAGATGGTAATTAAACACCTCACTGGAACATTATTGCATTCATAACTGCCATGTGAAATCAACCAAAGCAGAACATCTCAGTGATACTGTTCATTTTCACCACAAAACTATCATGAAACCCACCTTAACACAGCAAGACAAGATCATACAAGCCTAAGTGAATTGCAAGGCTGCCCTCACCGGACTAACTTCTTCCCTGGCCAATGTCCAAGCAAGTGACCTTTGCAAGCTCAGCAACATCACCCAAGCCTCCCTCACTCCAACTGAACAATTGCCTACAACCAACAATCTACCTAGTTCACCTACTTCAAGGGTGCATTCGATCACACAGGTCAAACCTAGCGCTGTTCCAAGGGTGCCACCGTCTCCTACTCCCGTTCCAAGGGTGGTACAATTGCATTATCTTGCACAGCACACCAAAGCATGTCAATGCCATCTCCACGACACCATGCCACCCATATTCCTCCCATCGCAACCTCTGGCACTAATCACCCATTCCAGTGTGCATAACACAAAGTCATCTACTACTCTCCCTACGACCCGTGCTCCACGTCAAGTGCCTCTCCACCCACCACACCACACATGGCCACGCACCCATGACCAAGCCAATGCAGTTCAGGCTTTTTGCACCAGCTCCTTTCACTCCGCCTTTTGTGAGCTTGAGGTGCACATTGAACAAGCACTTGCGGTTCACGATGTCAACAATGGTAAGCAACTCGATTACCGCCAACTCGTACACCACCCCAAGTACAAAAAGGCGTGGAGTCATTCCACCACCAATAAATTTGGATGTCTAGTGCAAGGCATTGGTAATCCTGTCAAAGGCACCAACACAATTCAATTTATACATGAGCACAAGATTCTGCGCCATCACAAGCATGGCGTCATGTATGGAAGCTTTGTTTGCAACATTTGGCCCAAGAAAGCCGACCCAAATTGCACACGTTTTGTCGCTGGTGGCAATTAGTGCAAGTACCCCTATGAAGTAGCAACACCAACTGCCGAAATCTTAGTTGCCAAATTTTCAACAGCGTGATTTCCATGCCAGGTGCACATTTTATGACAATGATATCTCAAACTTTTACTTAATGACACCTCTTTTGCATCCCGAATACATCAGGATTAAGCTTTCTGATCTACCCCAAGAAATCATTCACCAATGAAAACTCAACAACAAGGCCAACAAGAATGGCATGGTTTTTGTTGCCATCACCAAGGGCGTGTATGGACTGCCTCAAGCAGGGCTCCTTGCCAATAAACTCCTGAAAACATTTAAATCAACATGGTTACTTCCAAAGCAAGTTAGTGCCCGGTTTATAGAGACACAAGATACGTCTGATCCAGTTTATTCTCACAGTCGATGACTTTGGTGTTAAGTATGTCGGCAGAGAACATGCTGAGCACCTGTATCAAGTCCTGTGACAATACTACACAGTCACCACCAACTGGGCAGATGAGCGCGCATTCATTTACAATGGGATTATGAGTCCCACCAAGCTCACCTTTTCATTCCGAGATATGTCCAAAAGGCTCTCACCATCTTCTGTCACACACCAACATGTAAACAAGACCAACCTTTCCCACACACGCCAATCAAATATGGTGCCAAAAAACAATATGCTCAAACTCCCTTTTACTAGACAAGAAAGGTAAAAAATGCATCCAACAAGTTTGTGGAAAGTTCTTATTCTATGGCTGCACTGTTGACAGCACTCTGCTTGTCCTGCTCAGTGCTATCACCTCTCAGTCCACAGAATCTACCACAGACACTCTTGCCCAAATGTGCCAACTCCTTGACTACCTCACTACACACGACGATGCCGTCCTGACATACAAGCACAGTAACATGAAACATGCCGTGCACAGAGACGCCAGTTATTTAAGCAAGCCAAAGGGCCGTAGTAGAGCTGGTGGTCATTTCTTTTTGTCTTTTGATGGACAAATCCCATGCAACAATGGTGCTATCCTCAACATTGCGCATATAATAAAACATGTCATGTTGTCAGCCACCAATGCTGAACTTGCTGCCCTCTACATCATGGTCCGTTAAGCCATCTACATTTGCATCATTCGCAAAGAGATGGGCCACAAGCCTCCCACACCAATTCAAACTGACAATGCCATGGCAGATGGCATCATCAATGGTAAAGTGCAACCAAAGTGAACCAAGGCCATGGACATGTGTTTTCATTGGCTACAGGACAGGGAATGCCAGAAGCAATTCAAATTCTACTGGAGACCTGGCAAAACAAATTATGCTGACTACTGGACTAAGCATCATTCCACCGCCACCCATAATGTTAATATTCGAAACAAATTTTTCACCCTTCTATGTTTTAGATATGCTGCGACAAAAGCAACAGAACATACATCCCCATGCTGCCGCAGCTTAAGGTGCATAATTGCACTTGCAAGGGTGTGATGATCCTACTGCACCTACCTAGAGTGTACAGTAGTGTCATATGTGTGAACACATCAGGCAAGCACAACCTCCACCAATGATACATGTCCATTCACAGCCATAAAATAGGAAAACAGAATGTATGACTGCTAATAACAATGAGTATTACAGCATGGTTTCCCTAACATCTAGAGCTGCACTCTTGTCAAATCAACACCGGAGCCAATGATGCCATCAGTCAAAGAAAGCATCTGCTAGGTAGTGGTGTTGACCCCATTCAAGCACCTTTGCCATGGAGTGGCTTAAGTTGTGATTGGTCACAAGCTTGCTAGGATTTATGGTCTCAGCTGTGACGCATTCCCTCATCTTAATATGTGTCATTGCCAAATGCCTCTTTTTACATTCCTAATCAATTAGTGAACTGCTCTGCGACATCCCCTGATTATCCCCGTACAAGTTAAACTACCCTTTAATTGCTCCTAAACATGTACCTCAAGGATATAGCATCCTCCCAAGCTGTCTTCCAAGCCATGAATTTGGCATGATAGCTAGATGTCTGGATGTAGATCTTGTGCTCATTTGACACTGACACTGATGTTATACCCACAAACACTACCAGCCATGTGTAGGACCAGTGTGTCCACAAATCATGCCACAAGTCAGAATCAAACAGATTGATATCTGAAGCAACCAACCAAATGCCTGGGGAATATTGGGGTCAATCATTTCAAAAGCATCAGGATGTTGCTGTTCAATTGAAACATAAGGGACTGGCAACACTTGGATATTCTCCACTCATGATCAAGACATACCTCATTCTGGAAAATCTTTCAAGTACTGGAACACACTCTCAGCTGCCCACAACTGCTTCTTGTAAGGACGCACTGAGAATCAACTGAATGAACAGCAAACTGTATGTCTGCCCTACCTATGCAACAAAGCCACTGGAGAATGCCGATCAACTGTGGATAAGCATTGTGTCCTTCTACACCATGCAGCTCAGTCTCGTCGAATTCAGGGTGAGACTCGGCTCACAACACCTTTCTTAGTTACCCAAATGATGTACCCTCTATGCCATAATGCTGACCAAAGCTATCTTCAGTCTTTAAGATAGCCTCACAGATGTGCCTTTGACTGCCAATTTCCCAGTATTCCCCATCCTCTGATGCAGTTGTACTTTAATTGCACCCTAGGTGATATTTGAGTAGCCCCAACTCACTGATCTCATAGTGCGTCATTGACTGCTCAACAATCCTCTGGGATTCTCTAGCTATGGTACATAAGTCATCAGTGTGACATGAAATTATAACCACCCATAACTGCATTTACCCTTATGAACACATCTTGTTGTACCTTGATGATTTAAAACCAAGATTCCTCTGCATCCCAGTCATGTGAATATGCCAATTGCACCCTCTTGATGGTAGGCCATACAGTACCTTCACTACCTGTGTCATTGACCCCTCTTTGATGAAAGAAAACCCAGCTTGCTGAACACGGGTCCTACTCTAGTGAAAACCTTGATGCAATACTGGGCATACAAGTAAGTGTTCTTGATATCCCCTGTCCTGTCCTATGGCCTGAGTAGGATATAAAAAGTGAATTGGAAATGAAATTATTATTCTATTTCAAAGCTAGTTAATCTCATAATGATCTACCCTCAGCAGCTTTCCACAACAAAGCTGTTCACAGGAATATACCACATAATATGTATTGATATGTATTGTTCAAATCCCAACCTGTCCATCTTATCAATGAATGTATTTTCATGCCATGCATTTGTTGCTGATGGGTATTATGAAACGTGATACTCCAAGTGGTTTACCACATGTACTTATAAACTGAGGTGTTGACATTTAGTAAGATAGGTTTAGGTGGGAAACGGTACATGATCAGTTCTGGATACTGCTGATAGTATGTAGCTAGAACCTGAGGTTGCTGGAGAAAGGAGACTTTGAGGTAAAAAACTCAAGAAGATCTTGGGCACAACTTAGTCTTGAGCCATCTTCACTGGGGCAAGTGGAACAGCATATCAAACAACAAGTTCCTTACATTGTTTGAGTCTTTAATAGCATGACATGACTAGTCATATGTTCATCCACTCAGTGGCACCCTCACACAAGACAACGGTCAGGTTACCATTAACATGAATGCATTCAATGGTATGAGAGCCTTTGGTTCTTACTCCCAGCTTAGTGGGATGGTGACCTTGTTTAGAACCTGTTGTTGTGGAGTTTAATCATACTTATAATGCGTCATATTTGGTTGACACACATTTTTATTCACATACTGTTTGTGAAGATGCACTATGGCCTGCCAATCTGCATTCAACAGCACATTAAGGAACATGTCTTGAGCAAATGCAAGAGGTCCTGGGACACTACCAAAAGTTGCAGTGACAGTTGTTTGCATGAAATGCATGGCGATGGCCAGTGCATGGTCTATCATGTCTCTAGCAGAGGCCATGTTCTGTGGGAGTTGGTGTGCATTATGGTTCATAGCACATTGTTAACAGTTTGATGCATTCATTTGCAGATTGCATTTAATTGAGGATTCTTGTTGGTTGAGCACACATCCTTGATGCTGAACATTTCAAGTAGCCACTGCAATGAACTGCCTATGAATCACCTCCCCTGTTGGGTGTAATGACAAAGCCAAACTGTGTGAACTTGTCACATATCTGTGTGGCAGTCTTGTTATCTATCCTGATGAGTTTAACCAGGTTTGAGGCCACGTCAATGCACGTCAGGGCATTAAACTCTACTCATGTGTCATTGACCTTGCTCACCCAAGGTCCAATCAAATTGATGGTGACTTCTTCCCAAATTGCAATCCACACTCCTCTCTCAGGCATTAGGCCATAACCATGACATGGTATTTTGAATCTCTGGCAGTCCTTGCATTTGAATTTCTTAATGCGCTGATGTAACAAGGGATAATGATAGCTTTGCTGCATTGTTTCCTGGAGTCCTCATTACTTGGTACCATATGATGGTATCAGCAACTGTAGCTTCAGGTAGGGCAATATTCTAATTGGCTTGTTTTGGATCCTAATTGTAACAGATAATATCATCTATGTCATCATCCAAGTTGAGATAGATAGAGTTGTCATGATACTTGACTTTTAGAGCAAGCAGTTCCTCATCCTACTGTAGCAACTAATAAATCTTGGTGTAATTCAGCAGATTATGATCCAGGTGAGGGTTTTCTGGGAGATTGAGAGAGCCCTCAAAAACCTCCTTAATCTCATCATCATTAAAGCTAGAGCACTCTTGTTCTAAGAAGTATGCATTCTCTTCATCATCATCAGATACCACTACAGGCTCTACAAGACTCTTCCCCTCTTTGATCTGAGCTGGTGTTACCAGGCAATTGAACCGAGACAAATTGTCAGCCAGTATGTTGTGGGGGCCTTCCATGTAGTGCAAAGTATGTGAATACTCTTCTACCTTATTGTGTCAATGCATGATTTGCTGCATTTTTGAGGTTTTGAATGCCAGGTTCTTTTGGTCAGTAAAGACATGGATGTCTGCACCGAGTAGCATGCTACAAAATTCTTTGAGAGTGCCACAATAGAGAGCATTCCTTTTTCTGTAACAGTAAGTTTTGCTGTGACTTCATCAGTCTGCAAGAAAAGTAGTGAACTGGGTGGTCATCCTCTACTATGTATGCCTATAACTGGAAATCAGAGGCATCATGTAAACATCAAACTGTTTGTTACGGTCCAGATAGGCAGCAAGAGCATCAGCAGCCATGAGGGCATGCATTTTGTCAAATACTTGTTGAATATTGTTATTGTTGGTCAAAGGAATCTTGGCACGCTTTTCCAACCCTGTATGATAAGACAAGGGTTTAAGAATATGGGCCCGACTTGGCCATATCCAGGTAGTAAGTAACACATCCAATAAACATGCACAGTTCAGTGGCATTCTGGAGGTAATCCATGTGAAGGATAGCGTCAATATTTTTCTTCCATGGTTTGAGACCATGTGGAATAACCCAGTAACCCTGCCAGTCAGTTTCTTTGACAGCCAATTCACATTTTGAGGGGTTGATGGCCAAGCCCTTAGCATTTAATCAATATAACATCTTGGCTAAGTGTTTGTGTTTCCAGTCTTTTAAAAATGCACCAACGCCATTGACGTAAACATCTTCATCTTCAATGTTGGACAGTACACTCTCTTTAATAGACTGAAAAATGTCTGGAGAACACTTAAGTCCCATCAGGGGTCTCAAGTGTTTGTACTTGCCAAGCAGTGTAATGATGGTAGACAAGTTTTGGATTTCATTGTCAAGCTCAAAGGAATAGTATTGCATACCAAATATTTCAGTTTAGTGAAAAACTGGTACCCTGATGGTTTGCGTAAGTTATCCATGATGATCAGCAGCAAATATTGCTTGCATTTCATTACTTTATTCAGTTGGTGCAAGTCGCTGATTGAGCATACCCAGCCATCCTTTTTAGGAACAATAAAGGATAGAAAAGCCCATTCACTCTCTGTTTTAGGAGCTAGCACTCCAAGTTTAACAAGGTGGTCAAGTTCTGTCTTGAATGATTTTATGTGCACACAAGGAATTGGGTATGGTATCATGAATGCATGGTCTCTGCATCAGGTACTAAATCAATGTGTACCTTTCTGTGTGGATAAATACCAAGTTTTCAATCAGACATCTTGCTGTTGTCTTGCAGTACCTCAAGCAAGTCTGCTTTCTGGTGTGCATTGAGGTGTGTCAGATTGTCAGTAATATCAGTGACATATATAAACTTGTATTTAGCATTGAGTATGCTTGTGGCATAACATTGTAGCCAATTGTCACCAAACAGTTCTTCTTTGTCTTGATTCAAGGGCATGTCTTCAATGGCATCAAAGCCTGTGGAGTCCAGAATGCCAGGTGGTTGCAAGAGCATGGAACAACCAACCCATTCCATTTTGCTGTCTAAGTAATTGAGTTTGATTCCAGCTTTTGAGAAATTAGTACCCAGCAAAACAGGAACTCAAAAAAATTGGATGTTTTAGCAATAAAATTTCAGCAAATTGACAAATCTGCATAATTCTGACAGCTTGCACGAGTCAAATTGAAGACATTTCATGACTTGGACAATAAAGGGACAAATCATGACTCAAGTGACTACATGAGAGTTGTCAACATGTTGTCAGTGCAGACCTGGTGATGACCCACTCAGTCATAAGTGAAGACCAGGTGAGGACCCATTTGTCGTCAGTGAAGACCCAGTGACAGCCCATAGAGTTGTCAGTTAAGATTGCAAGATGACCAATTTGTCATTAGTGAAGACCCTTTGATGACCCACTTAGTTGTAAGTAACGATCTGGTGACTACCCTGACTGACAACTCAGCGTCTTGGCAACCTGCCAGATGACATCTTTTGGAACAAAGTGACTAAATGTTATGACCTCATGATGACCAATTAGTCTTCAGAGATGACCCAGTTATGACCGACTTAGTCATCAGTTATGACCCAGTGATGACCAATTTCTCATCAGTTAAGACCTGGTGATGACCCTCAGTGTCATCTGTTACAACCCAGGCATGACCCATTTGTCGTCGGTGATGACTTAATAATGACCCAATTGTCATCATTAAAAGAATAAACTGACAACTCCGGTGACTCAATGGACAGCAAGTCGTGACCTGGCTATTTTGTTCATGACTGAAGTGATGACTCTTGCATAAATTGATCACAAAAAATTATATTTTTGGCGAGTTGCCTGTATTGCAGGATGATATCATACTTAATGTTGTCATTGTCAAAAACAAGAGCCTTTTGTTGGCAAACATGCCTGGTTTTGTCGAACTCAGGCAGGCTCATATCTCTGGGAGTCACAACTAATGTGCTTTGATTTCGTCAGCAACAGTGGTGATATTTCTTGTTGTACTAACTGTCTTAGTAACAACCTTTGGTGGCAAGGCAGATCTTTCAAACAAAGATATCATTGAATTGGAGTCAAGATGTACTCTTAAGAGTCTGCCACTTCAGACTGCCCAATAATATCAGCCATGTAAATGATGACTGAGAACTCTTGTTTGGCAAACAATGCTTGGCCCATGATTATAAAAAAGAGGTTCGCCAACCTCCATTTGGCAAACAATGAGTGAGGGAGTGATGCATTCCTGGCAGAAAAGAGGAAGTTGACCAAGGAGTTGTCTTAGTCCAGCAACACAGGGACTTTGGAACTAATTACACCAGTGCGATTGTCATTAGTTAGAAAAGTTTATAATGAAAGATGTTAGTTTTAATAACTGGGATTAATGTAGTGTTTTCTAGGTCCAACTTTGGAGTACTAGAAGAACAAAACAACAGCAACTCTTCAAGCATTGCTATTCTTCGGGATTTATATTGCATGGCATTGTTGCCATGCATTTCCTAGGTGTTCTTCTTGTTCTTCTTTGATGGACCCACAATGGAGTGGCATATGCTACTGTCATTTTTGGTGCAGTTGACCTGGCACTTGACACTTTCAGACCAGGAGTAGGACCCTTTTTGGTATACCATGGCTAGCATTAAGGTGGTGTTTTTTCTGACCTGAAGTGGGTACTGGAGTTGGAAGACCAGGAGTGCCTGGAGTTACATAGGAAGTACTGGAGTTGCTGCGGGGGCAAGGCCTGCTCAAGGACTTGGTGTTGGCATGCATGGCATGGTTGTTGCTGCTTCTTCTTTGATGATTGAGGTCCTTGCAATTGTTGTTTTGATTGCTGCAATTACAGTTGCTACAATGTTGTTGCAATCATGCTCACCGTGTCAAGGGCAATTATTGGTGTTTTTTGCAATTGCAACAATCATAACCAATTGCAATCAGCCCGATTTTTGTGATTGTGCAAGCGGCAACAATGTGGGATGAATTTCTTGTGATGATTGCATACATGTGATACGGTGTTTTTTGCGGAACTTGATTTTTTGCCTTCTTCTTGATCTTAGATTTGATCACATCAAGCACATTGCTGATGTAATCTGCCAATAGGCATTTCTTGAAAAATCACACAAATGTTATGACTTTGAGAGGAAGCTTGCTGTGGGTTTCTGTCTACTTTTGCTGGAATTTCTTTGGTACTACAAAAACCGGCTCAATCTTCTCTTGGCTATAAGATAGGTTCATGGTGCAATGAAGGAGTCTGCCCTCAAGGTACAAAAAAAGGTCACTGCAGTGCATGAAGTCATGCATGGGCATGAGTGTGGGTTTCTTGGAGGTTGGAACCAACAGATCAGTTGGTTGCCCATGTTCAGGTATTAAGCTATTGCTTCAAGGTACACTACTGTCTGAGCCTGTGTCTTGACCATATCTGGACCATGTCTTGACCATGTCTTGACCCAAAATATGTCATGACTGGTGAGAATGCAATGACATCACATCAAGAAACGGTCAAGACATGGTCAAGACATCAGTCTTTGAATGGCTAAATATCCATATTGACGTTATTTTACAGTTATTCCCCTTGTTATGGCCAGAATTATTGGAAAGCTTATGGAATATATTGGATTAAGTTTACTTATACTGAATTCCCCTGCATTGCATCAATTTTCAATTTCCATATTATCTATTGCCATCTTTTTTTATTTTGGAGGATATGTTTTAGGTTGCATGGCAAAATTTAACATGAATGATGCATCTACATTATTTCTAGGATTTGTAGGGCAAAAGATCATATGTAGTCCATTGGGAACAAACATTTAATAACTATTCACATAAGTAATCTCTTAAAAAATTGGTTAGGAACAATTAAATTAATACTCTGTAATATTAAAATTCATCTATTTAATGCAGACCCTAAGTTTTAACCCCCTTTTTTGCATTTTGTTAGGTACATGTGATTTGAGTAGTTGTTCCCTCATTGTCTTTCATCTTCCAGATTGCATGTTGAACTAATTGTAGCTTCATTTATTCATTGCATGTAAAATGGATTTGTGTGACTGCATTGTAGGTTTAAGAAGTTAATCCTCTGTAGCAATTTCCCCCTTCACTCATCCAACTATCATATTTTTGTGAAACCACCCTATCATAACAGCAATCAGCAATGGCCCACCACAACAACACATCCACCCCTGCCCAGTGCCAACCGGCTCCTTGCCAAAAGCTCCAACTACACTGAATACACTGTCAAGAAGAAGCTCATGTGAGCTGTTGATTGATACTCCTCTGTCTACATGGATGCCCTCAATGTCTCTGTCTGCACCCTGCTGCAAGCTCCCTTGACACATTCTTCATACAAATCTCTGTTCATAAGTAATTTTTTTGAGATCTTGCACTTCCCATTGCAGCAATCCCTTCACTGGGAAGGGAGAGGAAAACCTGGTAGGATGCTATAATTCATTCACCTGGGAAGCAAAAAATGCACTGCAGTGGTGATTTGGATGGAGTGAGTTTTGATGGAAAACTCTATTGTTTTGATGGGTTCTCTCATTCTTACAATTTATATGGGCATAAGAAAAAGTTAGGAGCCTATAAAGATCCCCTTACAATCTTCCCTCCATCTCTTAGAACCCCTTTGTTTGTTAGGGGTTCAGACTATTTGTGTTTTTATCATTGAAAGACAGGGTTGTAAAATTTTAGATTCGTGGCAATCATCTGTCTCAAAATTCTGGTACAAGCTATAGTAATTCTCAGTGGGAAAGATGTAAGAATGCATTTTTGTGCTTTCTGTCCAGCATGTCTTGATTGCCCTCAAGCAAAGCTGTGTAGTTTTAACAGTGTCTCTTCCCTCATGGCTGATTGAGCTGGTGGAATGTCACCTCTTTGCACTGAGGATTCAACTTGTTGTTGAGGGAGAGTGCATGAGAATGAACTCTCAACTCAAATTGTGGCAGAAGTGAAGATATCTGAGCAAAAAATCAAAACTGCTCCAAAATTATCATGATTGGGTCTGGATACAGTGGTGCTGGTGTCAGAAAGGAAGCAAAATTTTCTTTTTATTTTATCTTTGAGTGAATCATTTGTTTTGTTTTGGATTGGGTTCAATATCACCAATCTCAATCACTTTTGGTACATTGGTTTTCTTCAATCTTGTTAGCCATAGCAGGTAGGACTTGAGAATGCTTTGTGATGTAGCTTTTTTGTGCATTCTGCCAACATGTCTAGAATGTATTCAGTAGCAAAGTTATGTAGTTTCTTTAGTGTCTCTCTCCTTGTCACGGATTCAGCTGGTGGAATGTCACCTCTTTGCACTCAAGATTTGCCCTGTAGTTGAGAGAGAGCATATGTGATTGCACTCTCAACTTACATTGTGGCAAAAATGGAGATATCTGAGCAAAAAAAACTGGAGTCAGAAAGGAAGCAAAGTTTTCTTTTTATTTTATCCTTGAGTGAATCATTTGATTTGTTTTAGACAGGATTCAGTATCACCGACCTCAATTGCTTTTGGTACATTTATTTGTCCAATCTTGTGATGCAACAGCAGGTAGAACATGAGAATGAATTGTGGTGTAGCTTTGTTGTGCATTCTGCCCAGCATGTCCTGAATGTTCTAGGTAGCAAAGTTGTGTAGTTTCAACAATGTCTCTCCTATCAAGGCTGATTGAGTTGGTGGAATATCACCTCTTTGCACCAAGGATATGCGCTGTGGTTGAGGGAGAGCACATGTGAATGAACTCTCAACTCACATTGTGGCAGCAGTGGAGATATCTGAGAAAAAACAAAACAGCTCTGCAATTATCATGATTGGTTCTGGATACAGTGGTGTTGGTGTCAGAAAGGAATCAAGCTTTTATTTTTATTTTATCCTTGAGTGATTCATTAGTTTTATTTAGGATGGGGTTCACTATCACCAATGTGATGCCACATAAGGGAGGACATGGGCATGCTTTGTGATGTAGCCTTTTGTGTGTTTTGCCCAGCTTGTCAGGATTTCCCTCCGTAGTACAGTTGTGTAGTTTCAACACTGTCTCTTTCCTTGAGGTGGATTGTGCTGGTGGAATGTCACCTCTTTGCACTGAGGATTTGCCCTGTGGTTGAAGGAGATGGCATGTGAATGCACTTTCAACTCAAATTGTGGCAGCAGTGGAGATATCTGAGCAAAAAATAATTCAGCACTGCATATATCATGATTGGGTCCAGATGCAGTGGTGTTGGAATCAGGAAGGAAGATAGATTTTCTTTTTATTTTATCCTTGAGTGAATCATTTGTTTTGTTTTGAATGGCCTTTAATATCATTCCTTCAATCACTTTTGGGGATTAAATTTGTCCAACCTTGTAATGCCTCAGCTGGCAGGACATGAGAATGCTTTGTGATGTAGATGTAGCTTTTTGGTATTTGCTGCCCAGCATGTCAGGATTGCCTTCAGTAGCAAAGTTGTGTAGTTTCAACAGTGTCTCTCACCTTGAGGTAAATTCACCTGGAGGAATGTCATCTCTTTGAATTTAGGACTTACCCCGTGGAGGAGGGAGATGGCATGAGAATGCACTCTCAACTCACATTGTGGCAGCAGTGGAGATATCTGAGCAAAAAACAAATACAACACTGCAATTTTCTTGATTTGGAATCAGGCAGGAAGAAATCACTTTTTATTTTATTGTTGAGTGAATCATTTGTTTTTGTTTTGGATGGGCTTCAATATCAACCCTTAAATCACTTTTGGATGTTAATTTTTGGTCAATCTTGCAATGCCTCAGCTGGAAGGACATGAGAATGCTTTGTGTGTAGTTTTTTGTGCTTTCTGCCCAGCCTGTCAGGATTGCCCTCAGGAGCAAAGTTGTGTAGTTTCAATGGTGTCTCTTCCCTTGAGGCAGGTTCAGCTGGTGGAATGTCATCTCTTTGCATTTAGAACTTACCCTGTGGTTGAGAAAGAGTGCATGTAAATGCAGTCTCAACTCACATTGTTGCAAAAATGGAGATATCTGAGCAAAAAAGCTCTTCAATTATCATGATTGGATATAGATGCAGTGGTGTTGGAATCAGGCAGGAAGCAAGTTATCTTTTAAATTTTATCCTTGAGTGAATCATGTCTTTTGATTAACACGGGGCTCAATATTACCAATGTCAATAACTTTTGGTGCTTAATTCCTGTTCAAACTTGTGATGCCAAAGCTGGTAGGACACTAGATTGCTTTGTGATGTACCTTTTTTGTGGCCCTCAGTAGCAAAGTTGTGTAGTTTTAACAGTGTCTCTCTCCTTGATACAGATTCAGCTGGTGGATTGTCACCTCTTTGCACATGTGAATGCTCTCTCAATTCTCATTGTGGCAGCAGTAGAGGTATCTGAGCCAAAAATCAAAACAGCTGCACAATTATCACATTTGGATCTGGATTCAGTGGTGTTTGACTCACCAAGGAAGCAAAAAACCGTTTTATTTCATCCTTAAATGAATCATTTGTATGCTTTGAATGGGGTTCATCACCAATCTCAATCACTTTTGGTGCAATCATTTCATTTAATCTTGTGATGCCACAGTAGGTAGAACATGGGAATTCTTTGTGATATAGTTTTCTGTGCTATCTGCCCAGTATGTCTTGATTTGCCTCAGTAGCAATGATCAAAGATGTTTAGTTTGAATGATGTCTCTCCCCTTGAGGCAGATTGAGCTGGCGGAATGTCACCTTTTTGTGCTGAGGATTTACCCTGGTGTTGAGGTAGAGTGTAGGTGAATGAACTCTCAACTCACATTGTGGCAGCAGTGGAGATATTTAAGCAAACAAAAAATACAACTCTGCAATTATCATGATTGGTTCTGGATACAGTGGTGTTGGTGTCAGAAAGGAATCAAGCTTTTATTTTTATTTTATCCTTGAGTGATTCATTAGTTTTATTTAGGATGGGGTTCACTATCACCAATGTGATGCCACATAAGGGAGGACATGGGCATGCTTTGTGATGTAGCCTTTTGTGTGTTTTGCCCAGCTTGTCAGGATTTCCCTCCGTAGTACAGTTGTGTAGTTTCAACACTGTCTCTTTCCTTGAGGTGGATTGTGCTGGTGGAATGTCACCTCTTTGCACTGAGGATTTGCCCTGTGGTTGAAGGAGATGGCATGTGAATGCACTTTCAACTCAAATTGTGGCAGCAGTGGGGATTTCTGAGCAAAAAAACAAAAAAGCTCCTCAATTATCATGATTGGGTCCAGATGCAGTGGTGTTGGAGTCAGAAAGGAAGCAAATTTTTCTTTTTATTTTATTTTTGAGTGAATCATTTCTTTTGTTTTGGATGGGATTCGATAACACTAATCTCAATCACTTTTGGGGCATTAGTTTTTTTCAATCTTGTTATTCAACAGCAGGTAGAACATGAAAATGCTTTGTGATGTAGCTTTTTGGTATTTTCTGCCCAGCATGTTTTGAATTCCATCAGTAGCAAAGTTGTGTAGTTTCAACAGTGTCTCTCTTCTTCATGCGGATTGAGCTTGTGGAATATCATCTCTGTGCATTGAGTATTTGCCCTGTGGTTGAGAGAGAGAGCATGTGAATGCACTGTCAACTCTCATTGTGGCAGCAGTGGAGATATCTGGGTAAAAAATTAAATCCAGCTTTGCAATTATCTTTATTGGGTCTGGATGCAGTGGTTTATGTTAGAAAGGAAGCACCCTTTTCTTTTTATTTTATTGTTGAGTGAATCATTTGTTTTGTTTTGGATTGGGTTCAATATCACCAATCTCAATCACTTTTGGTTCATTAGCATTTTTCAACTGATGCCACAGCAGGTATGACATGCGAATGCTTTGTAATGTAGTTTCTTGTGTTTTCTGCCCATGATTTCTCAATTGCCCCCAGTAGCAAAGTTCTGTAGCTTGAAATCTGTCTCTCCTTTTATGGCGAATTGAGCCGGTGGAATGTCACCCCTTTTCACTGATGATTCACCCTGTGGTTAAGAGAGAGCACATGTAATTGCACTCCCAACTCAAATTGTGGCAGCAGTGGTGATATCTCAGTGAAAAAATCAAAACAGCTCTGTAATTTTCATGATGAGGCTTGGATGCAGTGGTGTTGGAGTCAGAAAGGAAGCAAATGTTTCTTTTTTATTTATCCTTGAGTGAATCATTTGTTTTGTTTTCTTTTGATTTTGACAGGATGTAATATCACCAATCTCAATCACTTTTGGTGCAATAATTTTGTTCAATCTTGTTATGCCACAGCAGGGAGGACATGAGAATACTTTATGATGTAGCAATTTTGTGTTTCCTGCCCAGTATGTCTTGATTGCTGTCTGCAGCATAGCTGTGTAGTTTCAACTGTGTCTCTCCCCTCAATGCTGATTGACCTTGTGGAATATTGCCTCTTTGCACTGATGATTTGCCCATTGGATGAGAGCAAGTGCATGTGAATGCACTCTCAACTCACATTGAGGCAGCAGTGGGATATCTGAGTAAAACACAAATTAGCTCTGCAGTTATTATGAATGGGTCTAAATGCAGTGGAGTGTGAGTCAAGAAGAAAGCAAAATTTTCTTTATATTCATCCTTGATTGAATCATTTATTTTGTCTTGGATGGGGTTCAATATCACCAATCTCAATCACTGTAGGTGCATTATCCTTTTTTCAATCATGTGAGACCATAGCAAGTAGAATATGGGAATGCTTTGTAGTGTAGCATTTTTGTGCTTTCTGCCCAGCAAATCAGGATTGACCTCAGTAGCAAGGTTGTTCTAATTCATCAGTGTTTCTCCCCTGAGGTGGATTGATCTGGAGGAATGTCACTTCTTTGCACTGAGGATTTGCCCGTTGTGCTACTGTTGGATTGCCTTAACCATGTCTTGACCGGGTGTGAAAAATTACATATGTAGACATGTGTTGATCATGTTTCCACCAAATAAGACCCTTTGCACTATGTGAAATACAAATGAATTTTGGTAATGACATGCATTCTCATACTTGAGAAACTGCTAACTATCATTGTCAAAATCATGAATCTTAGTCAAGACATGGTCAAGACATGGTCTGGCAAAAACACAGCAGGTTTGTATATGGTCAAGACATTCCTTGGCCATGTCTTGGCCGGTTAAGAATATATTTCAGAATAATAGATTTTTGCATGATGTGAGTTATCAAATCAGGCCAAGACATGGTCGAGACATGGTCAAGACGTAGTCAAGACGTGGTCAAGACATGGTCAAGACATGGTCAAGACATGGTCAAGACATG